>CAMOHE010052879.1:0-60128 GCA_946598075.1 Artocarpus hirsutus | reverse complement strand
AATGATAGTTTTTTTAATGATTGAGGTATAAGTATTTTAATGATACTTAATGATAGTTTTTTTAATGATTGAGGTATAAGTATTTTAATGATACTTAATGATAGTTTTTTTAATGATTGAGGTATAAGTATTTTAATGATACTTAATGATAGTTTTTTTAATGATTGAGGTATAAGTATTTTAATGATACTTAATGATAGTTTTTTTAATGATTGAGGTATAAGTATTTTAATGATACTTAATGATAGTTTTTTTAATGATTGAGGTATAAGTATTTTAATGATACTTTTCGGCTATAGGTAATTTCTTTAGAATGACAACATCATGCTTATTGAGTTCAAAGTTTGTATAATGGTAAACGTAAACGGCAACTTAAGAAATGGGAATTAACTATAGCGCACCATCAAGGAATTACTTACTTTTTAATTGTTATCTGAGAATTAATGGAGAAAAAAAAATGGAGGATCTGCCCAAAATATTTTTAGCACATAAAATTTTTACATATAATAAATAAAGGTAAATATGACAAGATGAGAAAATTGAATTTCTTATGAAATCAAGCTATTTGGTTTAGTAAGGTATTTAAATTGGATAAAATGTGTAATTATTACTAGAACCTATTGCAGATTTCCCTTTCTAAATTTGATTGGTTTCCCACCAGAGTCCCACTTTGAAATCCAATGTCGTAGTTTCAGTTTGATGTTCACACAATTGGAAAAATTAAGTCTTGCATTAGTCAACGTAATATATTAATCTTTTTTTTGGCCTAAAAGTATATCCAGCATTTTCATGATACACTTTGTTTTAAAGTTTATTTGCATCTCCTTCCCCAGTACATCTCACATATTAATTCTGCTTCGAGCTAGTTGCCTTATTCTAAAACTGCTTTTCCTTAAATCATTTCTATTTTGACCTGTAATATCCCTAGTTACGTAGCCGTTACTTAACTACGTAATATGAACTCAAACATACTCTAACATAAAGTAATGAAATTAGGAAATAATTTTTTTAAAACAAATCATGATGATAAATTCTTAATGCATTTTTTAAATGAAAATAAAAATTGTTTCCCAAAACTTAATTCCATACACCTAAAATATCAATATTACATTCTCCAAACGTGACAATAACATAATAATAAATATTACATTTTAACATAATCATAATTACTAGAAACTTAATTTTTTACATATCTCACAACATTAATTTTTTAGAACATAAAATTAATAATAATTCTTTAAGAATTTTCTTTTAAACATAAAGGTATTAATTTAAAAAAAAATGCTTCATTCAAAGCCTTCGTTAATTAAATGAAAATATTTCTAAAACAATTTTAATTTAAATATCGCTATAAATGCTTAATTTAAATGCTTTTTAAAACCTCCTCAAAATTATCATTATATATATATATATGTATATATATTTCTTATACTTATTATCTTAAAACTAGCATATTGATTTCTTAGAACTTATTCTTTTTTAAACCTTGACATAATAATATTACTTATAATTTACTTACTTATGTCTAACATAATAGTTCTTAAAAAAGACATATTTTTTCAAACTTTTGTAATACTAAAATTCATAAATCATATTCATTAAAATCCTTACTCAATCTAACATAAAATTCATATAACATTTCTTAACAATAAATAATTTCATAATTTTCTTACTTAAAAATTTTCGTACATTTATTGCATTTTCTATGGCAACATTTTTAAAACCTTATAATTCTTTATACCAAGGTTGTATAATCACAACCTCGGTTCTTAAGACATAATTTACGTAATTTTATTTACTTATTTATACATACATAATTTCTATAATCTAAAAACATATATAATTTTGTAAAATAAAAACGTGCATAATTACTTAAACTAAGATTGCAAAAATATTACATTTGCGTGAGCAGTATCCATTTCTATCTCTACAATTCATCCATCGCTTACCACTATCCATCAAATGTTACTGACAGGTTTTCTTACCTACAGCAAAAACACACTTAAATGAGTTTTCGCTCGACAAGTAGGAAATTAAACTCGCAAAACATAATTAAAAATCATTAAAATAAAAATATGCATGAACATTGTGCTTCCTTATCAACCTGTCTTATGCTTAAATTTTAAGCCAAGGTTATTTTACTATTTAGGCCCAAGTGATCGTATCGATTGCATACAATCTTTGGGAGGTTAGGGTTTGCGAGGTCCCTCACGACGTCGAAATCATAAACTTTTTTTAAAGCCTCTCTATAGGTCGCGAGGTTGGTACGATATCCTTAACATGTCTTATTAATTTTACTTATCTTATTGTGTATATACAGTATGACATGTTACTATATAGCCTCACAATTACATGTATCATAAACCATAAATTGTAAACATGTTTAGCATGAAGGTGACTTAATAATATGATTTAAATATTGCATACATCACATATTGATCATGATATCATCACAACATCATATGACATGGCATGACATAAACACAATAAATCATAATTATATCATAATATAAAATCACATCATAACATAACACAGTGCAACAAATCATTAATTATACATTCCATAAATTTTTATGAAAACATATAAAACGATTTATTTAAAAACCATTCATATTGTAGGCGAAATTCCTACTTATCTGAATTTGAGTTAGACTGGTCTAGTTGTATCTCATTGTATTTACAGTTTGCGAACCATCTTTGACAGTGGTCCTCGAGCGACCCTGGATGGCTAAGAATACTTCATGGAGATCATGCATTGTTGGAAACGTTATTTTAGACTCCATTACGGTAGCATGAGTCGCCTTGATCCGCGTGTCGTCAGTATCAAACGATTTTTAATGGAGTGGAATTAGCTCAAACGGAGGGCACCATTGTGTTCGGGACATCGAAACAAGTCAAGAAGTAGTCTCGGATCTCCAATCGGAGGTCGGGATCACCAAAACCTTATTTTGTCGCAGCCCGACCACCCGTGGCGACGCATGGGGCGCATGCAGCGGCTCCGGTGACCGAAATGAGCTGCAACTTTGGCTCCACCTATTTTTGGCCTTCTGAGTTTATTGGTGCAATTAATCTCTCCTAATTTGGCCTCCAATTGCTTGGATTAAAAACCCATCGGTGGTGTTAAAAAAGAACTCCGATCTCCTATTTCCTGTGAAGGAACCTCAAAATTGATTTGTGGGTTTTGCTCATGACGTCATTCTAAATGTTTCCAAACCTATATAAGAAAAAAGCCCTCAAAGGAGAAAATCATAACTAGAAGAGAAAACACTCAAAATTGTATTAAATAACAATATTCTGGTCTCTTTTTTTTTTACAATTAGCTAATAAGGTTATTTATAGTATTCTTAACAAAAGATAACAAGCATACACTAAAACAAATGACATAATAATCATATTTAAAACTAAAATATAAAAATAACATGATTCTGCTACATCACATCGTCTTCCGTCTTATTGATGTTTATTAAACTTACTGTTTTTTCTTTGTCTTCTCCAATTTTATCAAATTTGCTCTCGCTAACCCAGTCATTGGCGTTGATCAAGCTTTTTTTTAGGATCCTTTTTGAAGTTTTCGAGACTTGTCGTTAAAGCATTAACGTCTCATTTTCATTTTTATATATTATACTGTCTTTATGGGTATGTTTTTATTTTGATGTGCCGAACGTTTATAAAGTGCTTAATGTCTTTCCTTGTTGTTTTATTAACTTTTGCTGTCCTATACGACATGGCGTTTTCTTATTAACGGTCTAAAATGAAGTGCTACATGTCGTTTATAAAGTGCTACATGTTGTTTTTTTTCTTTGGCACAGGTATATCATATACAGCCTTTTATTCCTTTTCATATTTTTTTGGGATCATTTTGTATTTGTAGTTTATATTTTGTTCTGTAACTGCTGTACACTTGTATTTTCTTTTTCTCAATTGAGTGATAGCAATGTGCTTTTGTTTAGACTACTTGCTATATTTTGTACTCAATTGGCATGTTGTTACTTGTTGGCACTTGGTGTTTGGTTATTGATCTTAGTACATGGGTATTCTTGTCAAGATGCGAGATGCAGTAACCTTTTAACCAGGGCGGGCTTTACCCTTCCAGGTGTTGATGTTTACGAATATGTGGTTAAATATAAAAGTGGTAACCGTTTCTTCTCTGGCTGTGGTTCATATCTATGCTAGCTCTGGCTCACTGGATAAATTTGTCAGTTAATGTGATTTTTCCCTTTAACTTGTTGTATTAGTAGAACCTATCTTGCTGTCTTATTACAAGAGATGGTGGGGGTGTCGAGACCGGGCTACAAATTGTAAACCACCTTTCTATTCTTTAGTCATTTAAGTTCTTGATCTATGTCTCTGGTTGTTGTAGCTCTGGAGCTAATAGAACATCTGCGTGCAATGGGCGAAACTAATGTTCTTCTACAAAGAAACAAGGTTAAATTCATATACTTTGGATATCACTTGCAAGGCCTCCAATTTGTACGAGGACTCTTCTTTTAGGCAAAACTTGATATGCAGCCTACTAGAATTTGAAATGCTGAACTGAAAAACTGATGGGTTCGAGATTTAAATCAGATCCTCAAAAGAGAAACAGCCCTGGCAACTGCAGCTATCTATGATTCGATGTTCGGTACAGAAGGTGGTTCTGTACCAGCCACTTTCCAGGTGGGCATAATGAAGCTCCTTCAAAAATCATCTTTGCAGACGTATCGTTTTTGCTTGTCTGCTCTGAGCACTAGATATGTCGTACTTTGTCACCATTGACTTCTTGTGGTTTTGTAGGTTATTTGGATGACAGGGTGGAAGGAACATTCATCTCAACAGAAGGCCAAAAGGAGAGGTTCTGCTACCATATCCTTCAAGGACATTCAGAAGCAGTTTGTCTGTGGAAGTTGATTTCTTTGTGTCTATTTGTATGTGCAGACTTCTAGGGGGTTTGAGAACATAATCGAAACCCGCATGTTAGAACCAAAATTATTGTACCGTCTGAGAGAAGACACTCTAGAAAAAAATTGCAGTTCCAAGGGTGTTTTCAAACACCGAGAAGAGTGGCTTTTACTTTTTTAAAAATATGTGACTAAATTCTATCAGGCAGTGGAATTGCACTTGGGCTTGGCCAATGGTTGCTCCCAAAATCTTGTTTGTCCCTTCTTTATTTATATTTTTCTAACCGAAGAGAAGAAAGTGCGAGGAAAATCTCTGGGGGTAATCATGTTCTCCAATTTTCCAATGGTTTTTATCATTTGTAGATTGCGTTTCTTTTAATTTAATGGATTCCAAGTTTCATTTTTCTTCATGGGTAATTTCTTGGGACTAAGGGCATATGTTTAGCAGCCGTATAAAGAATTGGGGGATTTAGCAGCCGTGTAAAGAATAGGGGCAGAACTAAAAAAACAAAAAAACAAAAAACAGAAAAAAAAAAAAAAAAACATAAAAAAAAAAAAGCAAGTGATATTCTACAGTAGTTTATATTTTGTGTTTCTTTTGATGAAAACAGTGAGACAATAAAAAATCCAAACGGCTCTTCTATCAGGACCAGACTATGAAAATGATACAGATTACAGCAAATGGATAACGAGGGGCTAAGCTAATTCATCTGTTAATGGAATAGGCTTTGGAATTTGGATAGTCTAAGCTTTCAATTTTCAAACAAAGTGGTTATGCTTCTCAGCATTATACGTGGTATTCTGCTTAAATTTATCCCATTGTCTAGTTGAATGGTCAGAAGTCAACTTTTGAGCAATTTTGATCAAAAAGTAAAATTGCTCACTCTTTTGAAAATGCTAGATCTTAGTTGTCATAACGCTGTAGACGCATCCCTCGAGTCATTTAATCCTATATATATACATGTGTACATATGTGTGTGTATAATATTTATATATATAATCCAGCACTTATGAAGTTCAAATCTACCAAATAGTGCAGTTTATGAAGTTAGATTAAATCATAATCAAATGCTATACTTATGTCATATGAAGGAATCAGACTGAAATCTAAACAGTTTAAAAATATCCATTAATAACACTATACTAATCCAACCCATCTTAGAATTTATCTTTTTATAAAATTTATGGCATACATTAAAAACATAAACAGTATTACAGCAGGAAAAAGAAAGGAAAAAGAAAAAAGAAACATCAAATATTGATCGAGCACAATAAAAAAAAACACCATAATCATCATATGGCCCACCTGAACCTCCTTGGGGCCTAAAGAGCCTTTGGGCTGGACATACATCAGGGCCCATCTTATAGAGGGGCATTTTCGTCTATTAGGCAATACATAAGATTTTCCGATAGATTTTGGTCCAGGCGGCCAAATTTTCCCTGCAATCGAGCGCCTGAAGAGAAGCAGGATTTTTTGGCCTGTCATTTCCTTCCTCAATCCCCAGAACGATCAAACGAAGATTTTTGTTTGAAGCCATGGATTCATCGACCCTCGCTTCGCTTCCCGAGGAGAGAGAAAGCACCGATCAGCAACAGCAAGACGTGTCTCTCTCTGCCTTTGCCTCCGTTCCTCATCGCGCTCTGACTCAGTGAGTTACCAACTCGACCAGCTACTTCCGTTTCGGTTTTACCTTCTCTTTTCTTTTCTTTCGGATGATGCTTTAACGTTACTTTTCGAGTTAGAAAGATGTGCGGATTGTGAATCGTCGTGAAAACGGATGTTTGATCATGTTATAATCTTGTCTAGTGTCATGTATAAGAACATCGGAGTATTGATATGTGCGATTTTGTGATTAGTTTAGTGTAATTTTCCTGCAAAATCTCTGTATGAAGTTCTCCAGCAAATATATTTTATATTGTATTAGAATATTATCATAATTTTCCGGGAAAATTTGTTTTAGTAGTTTCCTCGCAAGTCACAACCATTTTTTATGTTATCTACTAATGTTTTGTAATTCTTGGTGATAATTTTGTTGTTCTTGTTATTTCGATTAAATGTTAGCTTTGGTCATTTTTTTTTCCTTTGGCTAACTACTGTTGACTGGCAGAGTTTTGGGGCGTAATTTTTTTATCAAGTCATAATTTTTTTATCCCAAAATTTTATTATAGGACGTCTTTACAAAAGTACTCACCAGTAGAATGGCTGGGTTATTTTGATCGAGAGGATGATATCTCCATTCCAGACTCTAGCGACGGAGAGTGACATTCTAGCGCTTCAGCTACTCGTATCCCTTCTTTTGTGAGTGTTTTTGTTCTAATATGCTTTATCATTTTAGGTATTTCATGTGTATATGGCAGGAAATGAAGGACCAGTTGTTTTTTGTCTACATCGAGGTGGCTATTCTGGGTATGTTTGATGGTTATCCCGGTTATTAGGTTAACATTTAAAAGATGCAAAAAGCTTTTTTTTTTTCATCATGCGGTGAAGAAGATTGGTGAAAAAGAGGATGCTTCTCTTATTCTTATGATTTAGGGGATAAATAATATTTTTTTTAAAAAATTGTCAACTGCGTAATTCAGCCGGAAGTTTTTGCAAGAGGCTTAGCCAACCATTTTTTTCCCCCACGACTGTGTGTTTATCTTGCAATGTCTGCTTGCCATATAAGCAAGCTTTCTACTATTAATTCTCTGTTTTGCACATGACTGAACCAAAGCAAGTTTATATTATCTTTAGTTTATCCTAGTGGGTAAGTTTCAGGCCTCCAGGCTCATTGCTGATAATGGTAAATTACATGATTCATTTTGCTAGGCTCTCTTTTGCATTGTCAGCAAGAATAATAAAAGAAAACGCTCGAGTAGTTGCAATGGACTTACGAGGGCATGGAAAGTCAACCTCAGAAGATGATCTGGACCTTTCCATTGAGGTAAAGTTGTGTTCCGAGAGTATTCATTGCACTGTTGTGTTTTCTCATTAGTTGCTTAACCTCAAAATGTGTAATGACTTTTTAAGTTTTGTACCCCTCTACAATTCACGAATCATGACAAAATTTTAAATCTACTACTTGCATTTTGATAGGAACCCATCCCATATTGGTCCTATACCAATTGCCTACAAACCCATGGGTAGAAGTTGCTCCTAAAAATTGGCTTGTAGGGGGAAGGGAGCCCATAGATTTATAAGCTACCAACCAATCCCATACTTAGTCAACGACTACGCTTCTTACACCGACGTCCACGGCGTCCCATTCTAGCCTTCCCAGGTTGCCCCTTCTGCAATGTGGGCGGAGCGTGGGATTTGGCTCTAATATTAATTGATAGGAACCTATCCCATAAGGGGGCCTATGCCTACAAACCCATGGGCAAAACACACCTCTAAAAACTAGCTTGTAAGGGGAGGGAGCCCATAGGTTTATAAGCCACCAACCAATCCCATATTTGGTCGATGTGGGATCATAACACATTTGCACTTGACTGACCACTACTTGCACTTGACTCCCCCCTACTTGCACTTTCATGTGACTTGTGATTACTTCGGTCTAATTCATGAATTTTGAGTTATAGTTTTCTTGTGAAGCATAGCATTTCTTTTTTTTTTTTTTGAAGGTGATTGTTGAGGGTTTTGGTTCCTGGCCGAAGCCTGGCGGGTCCCTCAAACATATTACCAGAGAGGCCTAAGGAGGCTCTTGTTCGGATTTCCCTCCCGTGGGGGGAGCGCGTCCCCTAGGATTCAAATCTTTGACCACTCGTGTAAGAAGGCCTTAAGTTCCTCCCAAGTACCAATCCGACTAATTAGTTGGATTGGTACCTGGGAGGAACTTAAGGCCCTCTTATACGAGTGGTCAAAGGTTTGAATCGCGGGGGGAGCGCCAATCCGACTAATTAGTTGGATTGGTACCTGGGAGGAACTTAAGACCCTCTTATACGAGTGGTCAAAGGTTCGAATCCTAGGGGACGCGCTCCCCCCGTGGAAGGTAAATCTAAGCAGAGGCCCTGGAGCTCCTCCGGCGATACGTTCGAGGGGCTCGTCAAGCTCTAGCCGGGGAACCAAAGCCCTCAACAGTGATGAAGCATAGTATTTCTTAATTCTAATAGAAGTGATCGTTTAGTATTGTTTTTGTTTTATAAACATTAGTACATTTATGCAAACAATGTGCAATGATGTTGTGGCTGTTGTGAAAGCAATGTATGGAGATTCCCCTCCAGCAATCGCGCTTGTTGGTCATAGGTTGTTCTCATTAATTGTTAACTTTATCCCCAATGTTTCTCATCTTTTTTATAAATCTCTTTGGTAGTTGCCACGTAAACGTGGCTTTGTCTACCACAATTATTGGCTTCGGTTATGAATCTCTTTTTGCTATGTGGCTGAAAACAAAAGACCCCATTTAGTGGCGATGCTACAAATTGTGGCTATTAACTAAAGAGCCATTTTGTGGCTATTGGGCTTTGAAGTCCATCAGATATTGCCATTTGGAAAAGAGTTTATAGTGGTTCGGCTATAAGCCTACGTTTACTATCAGAGAACGAAAAACTTTCCACCATGTAAAAGTTGAATTTGTACAAACAGCCAGTGGTACACTCACTCACTAACCCAAAACCCACATACACCAAAGAATACTTTTACCTAAAATCCCGACACCCAAACTCTCTATTCTTTATTCTAGACCCAAAGAGTATACCCCAAGATTTGGACTAGAGATTTCTTTCTCTGACTTTGGCTATGCTTATTTTTCTTTCACTTGGCCGTGACTCCAAAATGCTGGAGGAAGGCCTTTATATAGCCATCTGAAGATGGCTTTGTGAGGAGCTCAAAGGCCAAACGGCCATTTAAATATCTAATGGGCTTCAAGTTTCAATAGCCACAAAATGGCTCTTTAGTTGATAGCCATAATTTGTGACACTTTGATCAGCCACTAAATGTGGTCTTTTGTTTTCAGCCGCATAGCAGAAAAAGCTTCATAATTGAAGCCAATAATAGTGGTAGTCAAAGCCATGTTTGCATACCATTATAATTTGAAAGAGGGAAATTAAATTTTTTTTCTTTTTCTGTTTTGGAGGCAGAAACCAATTTGTCAAATGTATATTTTTCTTGTCATTTCAATTTCGGATAACGAACATGAACAAGATGATGGAACAACTTTCAAATACTTTTAAGGTCCTGTGCTTGGAATTGGATCATACATTAAATCTCGTGCTTTAGTGCAAATCGCTTTTGGTCGTCCTTTAAAGAGTTAGTGCAACCATGTAGGTCATATGGAGAAACGTATGATAATTTTTCATTTTCTTTGAGGATTTCTTTTGCAAATCAATTTTTTTCTTAAAAGTTATTGTTTGGGTGCATATGACTGGCATACAGCATGGGAGGTTCAGTTGCTGTGCATGTTGCTGCAAGAAAAGTCATTTCTAGCTTGGCTGGACTCATTGTCGTTGATGTTGCAGAGGTTTGATTATTGAATTTAATTTTCGGTATTGCCTGTAAGCATAAACTTGTTATAAGGGCATCAGAACTATAATCACAGTTGCAATCATTTCAGGGAACAGCTTTGGCTTCATTAGTTCATATGCAGAAAATTCTATCTAGCAGGATGCAACATTTTTCAAGCATTGAAAAAGCCGTACGTACAGCATCTTCTTCCGATCTTCTAACATATACATGTCACTTCCATCATATTTTATTATTAGCTCTTTTTTCTAGAAAAACTCCTAGTATCTTTTTCCCATGAGTAACAGATATACTCCTAATATCTTTTTCCTATGATCCCATCTGTTACTCAGTACTGCATTGTTTGCCTCTTGCAAGATTGAACGAGCTTTAAATTTGTAGGATATTGAATTAACAAGAACAAAGTAATTTATATGTGTTTATATGATGATGTCTGAGTGGCTCATGATTTTTACTGATTTGGTGTTGAACTCATTAGGATTAGGAAACTTTATAAAGGAGGATAATTATTCAACTGAACATATCTGGATTGAGCCATAAGAACACTGTTATTGACCCTGGTATCAACTGGGCAGTTAAACTAGTGAATAAGTGGCTCATATCTGCGACATTTGCATTAGCTACTGTGGCAGAACCCAATTAATTTTTCTGCTGGAACTAAAAGATAGGTCATGATCTCTTTTAGTTTTGAGCCTTCTTGTTCTTGATCATTTTGATCTTAATTATGTGAGTTATATATTTTCTTATTACAATGTGTGTATATTCAAATATAAAACCGCCTAAAATACTCTCTCACACCGTTAAAAGTGACATTGTTAAGAGGATAAGAACATGATAAAAATCACAAAAAACGTTCTTGTGGCCCTTTTTGGAAAGAACATCTGAATGGTTTGCATTAGGGTCTAAAGTCACTATGATAGCGTTTTATAAATAGTGTTTGGGAATATAGTTGGAACCACAAGCTGGAACCCAAACATTGTAGCATACAAGAGCTTTACACTGTAACAGTCGGAACTAATAAGTTCTGACCAGGTTGCCAAACAAAGCTGAAACATGAACCAAAAAAGTGTGATTTTTCTTCTCCAGATGATCTATTGGAGTTAAATACTTTTATTCAAAAATTCTGAATGACTTAGACAGTAACATCTTGTCTCTCTCTCTGCGTAAAGATTGTTCTATGTGAAATAGCATTTGTTGCCCCTTTATTCCTTCAATAGTAAAGTACGTTTCTTTTGAACTTCAATAATTAAATCTTTGTAGATTGAATGGAGTGTCAAAGGAGGCACTTTAAGAAATGTTGACTCTGCTCGTCTTTCAATTCCCACCACGTTAAAGTTTGATGAATCAAGGAAATGGTAAGGAACATTAGATGCTATAACATCTTTGTGCTGTTTTAAAATTATTTACGACTTAACATCTGTAACGATGATTAGTTGTCTGACTCTTGATCGATTGAGTTTGCCCATTCTATACCATCCATGAGATTTTATGGCTCTGATTTCATGTTGCAGTTACATTTATAGAGCACGATTGGAAGAAACAGAACAGTATTGGAGAGGCTGGTATGTATTTTGGTTGTCTTAGTAGCTTACTTTAGATTTTTTAGTTAAGACCAAGGCATTCAGATGTATATCCAATATCCAGTCTTGGACCTTCATGATGTATACTGGTGCACAATTTTATGGTTGAGTTGATAACAACCTTTTGTAGGACTGACTATTCCCTATACTAGCTAGATCAGGTAAAGTGTTGGAAACCAAAATTTCCATTAGTCAAGGGAGAACAAAAATAGAACGCTTGAACTTATGTGGTCTCTCTATCAGATAAATTGTTGATAGTATAAATATGACTGCTCGTTTGAATTTTGCTGCCAAAATGCAGCACGTGTGGAAAAATAACATATCACATGCATGATTTTCTCCAGTTGCTATGCTTATGAAGATGCTGATTGATTTTGTACCTGGTGTTTCACAAGTCATTGCCACTCCATTTCCCTTAATAAAAAGTTAGTTACTTGAAGGTATGAAGGCCTTTCGGAAAAATTTCTGTCTTGTCCTGTTCCAAAGTTGTTGCTTTTGGCTGGAACAGATTGTCTGGACAGGTTTTTCCCATTGGACTTGCCTACAATTATCTGTAGTATACGTTTTTGTAAGTTTTGAGAGAGTTTTGAGAGAATGTTGAATATTTCTTATTTCTCTGAGTCAAAATTATACATAGATGCTATATATATAGTGGTACAGCGGTTGACTTTTCTAATCTAATAACGGAAAGAAAAACTAAACTAGGAAAGTAAGAATTGTCAAATTACAACCCAATAAATCCTGATTCTATAACTGTCAATCAGCTAAATATTTCCTTGTTTAATCCCTAGAATCTGGATTTTAACTTTGGAAGATTTTCAACAGTTTTTAATGGATTGTAGTTTATCAAAATAAGATATTATGTACTGCTTGATCAGATCAGTTTACGTATCGGATCATCTTTTGGTGAATACGATATTGTTTTCCTAAGACTTTTCATGTTGGCACAATATGGTATGAGAAATAAGATCAGACTTCAAATTTTTTATATGCCTATTTACGAAACAAAATTGGAAAATAAGGCTTGATACGATTCGACTCCAATGTTGTTACGATTGACATAGGAGAGGGGACTTGATTAGAGTTCCTCTTGAAAATTTGCATTAACATGGGCTTTCCCCATTTCTTTATTTTGTCTGACACAGAGCTCTCACAATTGGTCAAATGCAAGGAAAATTTCAAATGGTGGTTGTAAGGCATACCGGGCATGCTATACAGGTAAAATAGCAATTGTGTTTCATGGCGCATATCATTAAGAAACGATGCAAGTGATATTCCAATTTTTGCAGGAAGATGTACCTGATGAGTTTGCCAGTCTGATACTTAACTTTATATCTCGTAACCGAATAGGCCCACATGGGCTTGAGGTCAGTTTCTTTTTCTCTTTCAGGATAACATGGAAAGTGTAGGAAGATTCTTACGCCTTGCATGACTAGAAATTAGACTCAGTTATTCGGTTTTTGAATCTTATATGGGAGGTTTTCCAAATTATAACAAGATGGATATTTCCCTCCCCAACAACCCTCTAACCCTAGCTTGAAGCCAGGTTAAAGAAATAGGAGAAATTACAATGCATGATTACTAGGTTGTTTATCTTGTATTAAACTCATGTTTTGAGGTGTTCCCATTCACGCTTAATATATTGCCGAAGAACATAATAATGAGGCTATGTTTTAAAGAGTATATCAGCAGTTCGTTTATGTAATTCTCTCATTTTAAGGGAAAAAAAGGGTCTCTTTTTTGTTGCTGGGAAAAAACTACAATCCTGATGTGATGTTGAGAATACGAGTGTCAAACATTTTGTTACATTATACATTTCGTCATGACACTGACGGTCAGTCCATACCACATTGCGTCGCAGATACCAGGGCTTCGCCATCCATCCCAGTGGACCCACTCTCAACCTCGAAGTTAAAAAAACAACGAATCAACTTGGACTAATCTTTCTGTATGTTGTTATTTATGTTCTCTCTTCTTTCCTTTTTTCGTTTTTTTTTTTCCTGTGGTTTAGCACTAGGGACATAAAAATACGCAAGACAATCTTTACTTGTGTGTTACAATTCTAGCTTATGAGTAGTCTTTGAGGAACTCTAAACCAGTTTTAACGAGCACCCCTACCCTGAAACAGGTGTTTCTATTTTCATTAGATTCCGATCTATCGTGGATAGGAAATATGTACCAAAGGGATTGTTTTGAATACTCTATACTCAATGTTTTCAAATTTGGATTTAAATACCAAGAATCTTTTGAATACATTTTTGTTTTTCCTTTATTAAATTTTTGATACTCAAATATCTTTGTTACAATAAAAACTAATTTTTTTTTTTCTATATGAAGAAAAAAAAATCATAATTTATTTATTTGATATCCAACTGAGATGATTTTGTGAATAAATTAATATCCATGTTGTATATTTTTTAAAACTATTAACATTTAGATTTTATTCAATTTATTAATAAATCAAAATATATTTTTATTACTTCTTCAAACACCAATTTCAATTTTATTTCATACTTAAATTAAAAATTAAATACACATTTACACGTCAATTTAGATAAAAATTCAAACCATTAACTTAAATCTTAATTCAAATCACACTAATTTAAATTAAATCATTAATTCAAATTCAATTACCAAAACGGACCCTTTTTTTCCTGATTTCCCTGATACTGTTTTTTTTCCCCTGGAAATTCAGACCTCTTGCAAATTAAATGCAAGCCCTCAACCATCATCAATTTTGCCTCTCAGTTGAAGGGCTAATAATGAACTCTTACTGGCATAAAGAATTGGTTAGAGAATATACGCTCTCTTGTAAAATTATAAAGACTTCGTTTTAAGCGCTTTCTCTAGTTCATCGCCACCAGAGAAAAAAAAATAAATCCTTGCTCATTAGCGGCCATAAGTATATAAGCTTATAACAACAATCGCACTTAGATCGATACTAACAAGAAATTACCCAAGTGATCAGTAAAATGGTGTTCCACCAAATCCGCAAAATTATAACCAAATTGACTGCTATGTTTGCCACAGCAACCTCTTCCTAGAGAAACAATCCACAAACCAGAGCATTACGGCCCTAAATGGTCGTTTATTGGTAAAATAAAAGGCGCTTTAAACCGCTCTACGAACATATGTCCAACTGCTGCAAAATGGAATGGGATATGGATAAATCTCTTAAGACGAAGTAGATGCCTTCAAATAGGCAATCAAGTCCGCACGTTCTTGCGGTTTCTTCAATCCAGGGAACACCATCTTTGTTCCAGGAATGTACTGCAAGACAAGTTTTTTCAAGGATCAATAATGAGAGACATATAAAAAATAGCAAGGGAAGAAACTAATCCACAGCCAAAACAAGCACATTATGATAATCAATTATTTGGGAAAATGGAACTCTGTCAGAAAGACAATTATTTAGAAAAGAAGACGCAAAAGAATAACATATGCCTGATTGAGCAAGCATAAACTTTAGTTCGGCACAAATATCTAGCTTGAAAAACAAAAACTCACAGGAGTACACACCAAGCAAAGAAGCATGTTTGTCATGATACTAAAAGCATCAAAACAAGCATAACATCACAAATCTGAAGATAAAGATCAAAGAGAACGTGGGTTGAAACTTGAAAAAACGTCCATACCTTCTTGGGATTTAGCAAGTAATCATACAATGTCTTTTCCTCCCAAATCACTGCCATGTTCTTGTTAGCAGTTGAGTAAGAGTATCCGGGAGTTGTTCCAGACTGCCTTCCAAACAATCCATTTAGATTGGGCCCTGAAATTTACCAGAATTTTTTTTTAGTACAAATACAACAAAATCTTTGATTTGTTCTGAATTTCAAAAGTGGTAGCGAGATCAGCAAAATTTATGTGCAATGAAAGTGTCGGGCCAAAATTAAAAAGAATTCTGACCGTACAGGAAAATCATCATCATTGACAAGACAAACAATTACTCAACATTTTCAGTTCCCAGGCATTTTGCTCCATGCATTTGGTATCCATGCTAGACCTAGCTATGCCACAGAAATGAAATTGAAAGCCAAGCAAAACAAATATGCGATTTCAAAAAATTTTCACGCTTTGTGAATTTTACGTTTTGTAGCCATTCTAATTCCTTTCAAACTCCTGATTTGCTCATAATATAACTTAGACTATTTGCTTGATAAGAGATAAAGGGGAAATAAGGAGCCAATCTAATGAAGAAATTCAAAATCTTTATTCTTTTCTTTCAGACCCCACCAATCAAAGGTGCAACTTTAGCCAGGTTCAGATAACTCTCGAACACAAAAATGGAACACAAATCAATCACCATTCTTCTCAAGTTTAAACGACAATCAGATAAACAAATTCCACCCAAACACCGAAAACATATCACATCATTCGGTAAGAAACGCCTAAAGATCTACAGCACCGAAAAAGAAATGAAATCAAGACGAAACACCATGATCAGAACAGATCCAAACTCGCTAGATATGCATATACACATCACTGATAGATCCAACCAAAAGACGTGAAAAATAGCTTGAAAAACAAATTAATATCACATATCAGAACACAAAAAAATATTAATGAATAAAATTGATGATCAATTACCTTGCTTGTGACCAGCGCCTTTTTCGACGGTGTGGCACTGAGCGCACTTGGTCTTGAAGATCTTCTCTCCGGCCTTGGCATCACCGGGGGGAGCTTCGCTGAACGACGCCATTTTTGTTTTGTTTTCTTTTGTTGGCAGAGCGAGAAAGTTGTATATAAAATCTGAGATAAAAAGTTGTTTTAGGGTTTGTTAAGGGGAGACGCAGGTTCAGGTGAAGAAGCCAAATCTATATATATAAGGCAAAATATCAAAGAAAATTCCAGACGACGGGCACGCCGACTGCTACATTTCTTACGGAACCCAGCCCCAAACTCGGCTTACGTGGCATAATTTTAGTGGCACAAATTTTTACTTCTTTTTCAGACAAAACTGTTTTATTTTTTTCCCTATTTTTTATAAAGAAAAGTGGACTTTTAATCATTTAACAATTTATTGCCACCCCTTCAACACATCGGCAAGGACAAGAGAATCAAAAAAGACAGCAAATAACCAACCGTTAAAAAAAAAATAATTACAAAAATTTCTCTTAAGTGGTAGCCTTTATAACACGTTGTTTTTTAAAATTTAAAATATAATATATGTTTCTCTTGAAGTATAAACTATTAATAAAAATAGTCATTTTATTAAATATGAACTGTTAATAAAAATAATCATTCTATTAATTATTATAAAATTTTATATTTTTTATAATTGTCTCAAAAATAAAATAAAAAATACACCTGAAAAACGCACTGTTTTAAAAACGATTCTGCCTGCGATCGGCCTGTCGGTATGAGACCACTAACCTACTAGTTCCAGATAAATGGCTTGTCAGTACAGGGTGACCGGTCTACTGTCCGATGCTAAACCAGACTTTTTCCAACCTTTTCCATAAAACAATTTTTATGCCGTTTTTCAATTTATTTTTAAACAATTCAAAAACATAAAATTTTATAAACACAAAAAAAAAAAAACACATAGAACTACAATCATCTTCATTTTCTAGATCTGTTTTCACTTCAAATAATTATTTTAATACAAATTTTACAAATCAAAATTAAAATAATAAATCATAGACGGTGATGGTAGACCGCCATCTAATTACATGAAAAACCTAGATACACATTCTAACCTCTAAGAAACCATAACCGACACAATTAATTAATTAATGTAATAATTAAAACAAATTTTAATTAATTGTAATTAATTAATAAACATTCACCATATAATCTCATGACAACGTATATTTATATAGAAACCTTAGAGTGCTTATTCTTTAAAAATATAATTTAAGCATAGGAGATATTAAGATCACATAATTTATATACATAGCATGATCACAAACCCATAAAATTAATGTAAAACCATGGCTCTAATGCCAATTTATTGGAAAACGTGAATGCAACGAAATTTTAAAATTTTTAAATCAAAATCTTTTCTAAAATACAAGTTTGACATGCTATGTATATAAATTAATAAAAGATCTTACATATCTCTTAAAATTGAAATTGCACTTCTAACAGGAAAACTTCCATAGAACTGCTATCGAGAATTGCGTCCAAAAAAGCTTCAACCAACTAGTTTTCTTTGCTATTCTCTTTTCCACGACCAGAGTGTGGGTAGGTACATGTTGTTCAATTCCCCTCCTTGGCAGTGTCTCTTTTCAGCCACACAAGAGAAAACCAAGAGCTAAGGTTTAGGATGTTGAACAATAGCCATCCAGGAATTTCAGAGTTTCTCTCATTGGAAAACTCTTTCTAAATTTCTCTGATGATCTAAATAATAATAGAAACAAGTATCCTATTTATGGCAAGTGGCTGGGAGTTAATTAAACTTAGATAAGACTTCTAAATTTGAAACTGGGTTAAAATCTAGATGAAAACGTGTGAAAACACGTAATAAGGTCGGCATGCCGAACTCAGTCACCGACCTACCAAACTCAAACATCAGCCTGCTGACTGAACCGATTTGCTTAACTATTTACGCTTCACCGACTTGGCGAACAAGGACATTGGCCTGCCGGTCAATGTTGATATGAAAATCTCAAAATATCTTTTTTTGTACAAGAATCTTAGATAAAGCCTCAATTTTAATTCAAATAACCCAATAGAGAAGTGGACTGATTAAAACAGTCATATACAGATAATCATATATCAAATAAAATATATCCAAATAATTTAACATGTTCATCTTGAATTAATTCATTAAATTAATCCAACCAATAAACTAACATAAATTATTAAATTCCAATTATCCGAATTTAAGCCAATCCAAGAATTAACATAAATTACCAATATGTGAGAAAATACGCCATATCATTATAAAAAATATTGCGAGCTAACAAAGGAGACTCAATGGACATATATAGATCAAGCTCCTATAATTATAAAATGATATATCCCATATATATATATTTTATAATTATCAACTATAATGTAATTGCACTAGAAACTTAGAGCTGTACTCTCAAACTATATAAAATTACGAAACTTCAATAAGCTTATCATCTATGACACATCATAATGTGTAAAATCCCCATAGGATATTTATCATCGGCTTAAGGATAAAATCTGTTTTACTTTCCCGATTATTTTTATCTTATGTTATATTATCTCACCATTGAAATACTTACTATCTATAAACAATATATCATTTAGTTACACTTATATATCCAAATAGTTGAGCGCTCTAGTTTTCAAATTACACGATAATGCCTAGAAGAGAATATCGTTAACTCTACAAAAGAGATATGAATTGCATATTTATGAATAACGAGTCTATATCAATCAAGAGTCATATCTCTAATACACCGGTATGCGGACCATCATTTAATTCAAGATGTCACCTTTTGGTACATCAAAAGATACAACTTAAGAATATGAGCCCATCAATTCATTTCGAGATTAAGATGTAACACATATGATTATTTAAAGTGAATTGATTTAAATAAATAGAATTATTAATTAAATCAATTCTATTTTTTATCTCGATCTAATTTATCGTCACCTATGACAATATACCAATGTTTCAACTCTCAGAGTCCAACTCAGATGACCAAGATAAGTCATCTCCCATTAGAGATGTAGACAACATAACAATCTTAGCATAAATGAAGTGGCCAACTTTATTTTCTTGATTGTGGACCTTATTATTTAAACTATCACCTTTAAGATTCATATCTTTCGTATAATCTGTCCATTATATACACAATCTTAAAGGTTTAGACTGCTAGTTTTAGACTTTTATTTGCTTATCATATATTCAACATAAATGAACATAAAGAGGATAATATTTGATATATAAAAATAAATAATAAACTTTTTATTGATTAAATGTCCCCAACAACTATTATATCATTTAATTGTAGGGCACATAGTCTAACACTACAAACTTAGACTAGTCACAGAATATTTCCTAAAGGCTATTCCTTTAGGAGAATGTTGGACGAAGAAAAACTGAAGCAAGGCTTTGGTATTATAGGCATCAAGATTGCCACTGTAACTTACAAATTGCCGTTTTTTAATAATTTTGTTCCCAGTGTCCGACATAAAATCCATTGCTAGTGGTGTTAATTTGTAGGATTTTTTTATTAATTTTTTCTTTTTTTTCTTCATTCGAATTAGGCCTATTTGGAATGCAAGTATTGGCTTGTAATCTAGTGCTTCTCAGATTAGCAGAAAACATGTGCACATGCTTCTGGGCCCTAAGATGAGCTTAGTTAGACCAAAAGAATGGCTCATATCAAAGTCAAAGTAAAAGGTTGATTTGACTCATATGAACCATTGGATGAGATTACCTAGAGTTGATCGGCTACGATTCATGCACTTTAGGTTTCATGTGTAAGCGACCACACACAAGTGGCACCTTTGTTCAAATGGTGGCAGACATGTGACCCTGTTGATTTATATGTTTGTTGTCCAATTTTACTTATTTTGACATTGTTTTTGCTCTAGAATTTAAATCTAAAAGCGATAATTAAAACAAAATTAATTATTTTACAAATATAATATTTACAATAATATTAAAATAAAAAACAAACTAAAAACATATAAAAACTTACTAATATAAAAATATAGTAGAGAGCTAATTCTATTATACACTATTCAAGACAAAAAAAATATTTTTAAAAATTACTAAAAATATATTATAATATATTTGTAAACTCAAAAACACAGTATTAAACTCATTAAGTTTGGAAATAAAATTATAATATGAAACTTAATGGTTTTTACCAATTGGACACAACAAATATTTAACACATAGAAACGGCTCTAAAAATTACCAAAAATATATCTATACATAAAAATACATATTTAAACATATTTTTACACTTACTAAAACAACATAAAACACAAAAATGTTATTAATTAGAGGATTTAATAAGAAATAAAAACGTAAATAAATGATTTTAACCTTAAGAATTATACACTTTTACGGTCTCGTCACCAAGCATCGATCTTAACCTTGTTTGAAATTGTAGCTCCTCATAAGTGCTTCCACCATGTATAATCCCCATTCTTGTCTGAGGTACTAACTTCACCATGGTTCCTCATCTCAAAAGAAATATCCTATTCGACTGTGTGAAGCCCTTTTTGGTCAAAGTATCACATAAGATAAACCAATAGGGATACTCAAATAAACTCTTCATCAATAGATGAAAAAAATTTCCTATTTTAATTATATGCTCTATCCCTATTCATCAAGCATCTCCAAGACCAACATGTTTTCCTTCCCTTCCTTAGGTCAAGCAATAGAACATAAAGTTGAAGGACAATGAAGCTACATATATATAAAAAAAAAGTCCTTACTTCATTGCCTCCACCAATCTTCCAATGAACATTCTCTTTTAAGTAACTCACAACCCTAAGCAATGTTATGCCAACTATATGAAGGCTTCCCCTTCCCCCACTAGCCTTCAAAAAATCTACAAGAAGAAAGTACTTTGCTTTGAGTACTCGAGCCATGAGCAATTGTGAATTAGAAAACACTCTCCATCCTTCCTTAGCCAAAAAAGGTTATTGAACTTTTCTATATCCCTAAACCACTTTCCATTATACTTTTCGCTTCACAAAGCTTTTTCATTGAAACTAATGAATTTTTCTTTCCTTTTCCTTGCTATGCCACCAAAATCTAGTACCAAGAGATTTTCATAATAAAGCATGGAAGGTACTATAGAAAATTAAATAAGAAAAATATAAAAGAAAAGAGAAGAAAAAGATTGAACGTAATTCAATAGTATGCCCACATCTACACAAAAAGAAGGAATTCACCAGTAAGGATCACTATGAATGTACTCCATATAAATACACATACAAAGCACATAAAACGAGTAGGTTACCCAAAACTAAAACAAGACACTTCCTAGTATAAAAATAAGTACAAATAAAAACAAAAACAATTATAAAGCTCCTTTTCCTAATAGGTACTTTAAATAAATCTTGACATGTAAAAGACATGAGTCGCTTATAAAATTAACTGTTTTTTAAGAACTTTTAATATTTAAAGTTTACTTAAATTTTGAGAAATATAAATAATATTAAGCTATAAGAAAGATTAAGTTTACTATTTTTTAAGAACTTTTATATATGAATATGAAAACTAGAGTGAAAGCATAAGAAAAATATATTTAGAAGATGCCAAACAAGAATTTTGGTCGTTTTGTTAAGTTCTCGTGGTTTAAACTATTTAAAAATCAATTGGTGTTTAATAGATTTTTATGGTTTAATGGTTTTTTAAGCACTCTTACATTAATTAAGATAAATATTGTGCATAATAAGGAGAATAATTTATTCCTTACTTCTTTCTCTAAGTTTGTTTGTTAGAGCAATTTAGACATCCGTAGTTAGGAGAAACTTTGAGGAGGAGAGTATGTGAATTGCATGAAAAACTTGATAAAGAAACACAATAAAGAATGTCGAACGGCCCCATTTGTCATTATTTTGGGAGCTTTTGAAAATATTTTTGCACATTTTTTGAGGCAAAAATTTTAAAAATACTCTCAACATAATTCCTCAAAATTCTCATTTTCCAAAAACCATTTTTATGTATTTTGAAAACATTACTAAATAAGCCAATGTTATGGGGCCTAAGCCATTCGACTTTTTGATAATACCTCCTAAGCGATTTGACTTTTTGATTTTGTCCTAAGATGTCTTTATGGTCGATGTCCATCCTTAGAGTTCACTAAACCCACCCCAAATATTTCTCAATCCCTCAAATTCATCTAAAATCAGCCCATTCACAACTTTATTTGGACGCAAATTATTTGGGGATTACAATATATGACCAAATTTTTATTATGAAATTAAAATTCAACACAGCATTTAGAAGATCTTAAAAATGTCCTTTATGACATAACAATTATTTTAATAATATCACATATTGTACTTAATTACATAATAATTTTTTTTAATGATATTATTTTCAGAGAATATTTACAAACTAAAGTCATTTTTTAATTTAGGGTTAATAAGACATATAATCCAATTTTATTTATATAGTTAAAATGTGGTTACAGTTTGCAAATATTCTTTATATGGTCCAAAGTATATTTATAAAGGCATAAACAACCATAATAAGTATATTTTTAATTTTAATTTATTACATAGAAGTTTGATGATAACATACATGGTAGATACTATATATTCCACGATACATGAGATCATTATCATCTTTCTCTTTTTTTCCCCTTAATAAGAAAAACTAAAATTAGGGTGTTTGTTGCTTAATATCAAATTGGTATTTCAAAACACGATTAAAAACAATGCTTATTTATTTTTCATTGATTATTTTCTACATTGGTATTATTATGAGTTTTTTTAATGATTTGAAATTAAATTAATGATATAGTATTTATTAAGTCTTTTTATATGTCTTACATATTATATGATTGATATGTCATTGAGTTAATAATAAGCAATGATAATAATATTTAATGACATTTATTTTTTAATGATAATGATAATTCTTATTTAGGTTATACTAAAGTTATGGTTGGTAATATAAACAATATTACACAAAGTTAACGGTATTCATTTTTTATTACTTATTGCATTTTAAAAAATATTATAAGCAATTTAATGACGTTAATGATTTTTTGATATTTAAATTACATTATAATTAATCAAGTGTATCTGTATCTCTGCAATATCAATTTTTTTCCCAATAACTCAATTATAAGAAAAATAAGAATATTTGTTAAAAAAAACTAAATATATGATAAATGTTACTTATAGGATATTTTTAGATTCTCAATACATTAATTCAATAAAAAGTCATAAAAGTGATATTTATTAACAAAGATAGATTTTATTTCATCTCTTAGAAAAGTAGACAACTTAAGTAAATAATATAAATAATAGTATATTCTAGCTTTTTCAAATATAAAATGAATAAAATCTATGTTCATAAGTGTATCATGACGTAAATTTTCCTTTAATAAACATAATTAGGAATTTGCCTCGCTAACCCAAACCAGTTTAAGGCCGGCCCAGCTCGCAACAGTAGCATACCAGAGAAGGAGGTACTTTTCCCAGAGAAGAACAACCGAACATAATCTCGAGTTCAGACGAAGACGAAAACACTTTGATCCCTTTTCTCCTGGCAGTCCTTCATGGGAGTCCCAATCTTCTACAACGAGCTGAGACACTTCTCCAGGTCTCTTCGTCTTCGCAAAACCCTTGCACCTTTTCCTTCTATTTTCCCGGATTCCAAACAGTTTCAGCTCACAAAAAGGGACCCTAATCCGATAAAGTCCTTCACTTCCTCAACATCTCAAACACTTGTTCATGGAGATTCAAATGAGTCGGTGATCCCAGGTAGAGGGTTCCGATCATTTTCAGCTTCGTCTCGAGATGCGTTGAGTTCAATAATGAGGGATTCCATTATTAAGAGAAACAGATCGAAACCGCCTTGGAAGAAATTCTCCGAAATTGTCGACATAATTCGAAGGAATGAGAATAATTTGGAGCATGAATTGAATCTCATCAATGTAAGTCTAACTGTTGCCACAATCACTCGAATTTTTGAGGCCTTGAATTCCGAAAAGGTATCTGCTTTGAGATTTTTTAATTGGATTAGGGATTCGAAACCCAGTATCCGTCGGAATTTTGATATTTGCAGTTTGGTGGTTGATAATTTTGGGCGTTTAAATGATTATGAATCGATGACTCGCATTTTGGATGAGTTTAGGAGAGAACAGATTTGTCTGACCCAAAATGCATTTCGGTTCTTGCCTGATTTGATGTTGAACAATGATTCGCTTATGAATTCTGTGACTGAAGTCGTGAAATTATTAAATGGAATTGGTGGGTCAATTGGAGCTTCTGGGGTTCGTTCTTTGATTGAAATGTTTAGCTGCATAAACTCATTAGAAATGGCCAGGTTTGTGATGCAGATAACGGAGACCAACACTTCTTATTACAACATCATGATAAGGGAAATGTGCCGCCAACACGATCTTGAAGGCGCGAGGGGTTTGCTCGAAGAAATGAGGCAAGTGGGTTGTGAACCAAACACCACAAGTTGCAACCTTGTGCTCAGCATCTTATGTAAGAATGTTCAAAGTGTTGAGGTATTGCTAAGGGAAATGCAAGACATGAGCTGTTCTCCTGATAATATAACCTTTGAGATACTTGTTCTCCAGTCGTGTAAAATTGGGCGGTTTGATTTTGCGCTAGGGATTGTGGATAAAATGCTATCATTGGGCCTTGAACCTCGGCTTTCCACACATGCTGCCCTTGTCAAGGGCTACTTTGCTTCACAGAGATATCAGGAGGCACACAAGTATGTGGTTGATTCGAGTCTTAAGCATGGGCAATCAAGCAATGTAGTTTATAGCTTACTCGCAAGACTTTATCTGAAAAAGGGTGATGTGGTCAATGCCCTAAATATTGTCTTAGAGATGATTGACAAGGGTCTTCGACCACAGTTTCCAGTGTATATGCAACTTTTATATCGTCTCCAAAGATCGGGGAGGACTGATGTGGCTGGAGATTTAAAGATCAAATTTTCTAGTCTCAGTTTGCAGATAACTACAGAAAGTGAAACTGGTGATTTATAGTTAAGGAATGATTTCTATAGTGCCTAACAATTTTGTTCTTTCTGCTTCTATATGTATGCAGGTTCATTTTTCGTTATGGATAAGCAGGTAAGAATCTCCAACTTGGGATTCTATCGAATAAGAGGAGCTAATTGAATCACAAATGCTGTTGTTAGTTTCTTCAATCAATCATAGTGAACATCTGCCATCCCCTTTATCAATCTTAAGCGAAAGCTTGCTCCATTGGCATCTTAGAAGAATGGAACATAAACGAGCTCATTTTTGGTTGAAGTTGTATAGATGAGTTTTATTTTCCAGTTGTATTTGTCTCAGAGAAAATAGAAATCAAACAGTGAGTTATAGAATAGCTCGAAAAGCAGTGGAATGATTTTCAGTTTTCACTGATGGAGAATCATATTCCACTTGCTATTATGTTTATAACGTTTTGTTTAAACTTTGTAAAGAGCATTTATGCCTCTTTTAGGGATGCTTTTGAGTCCAAGTTAGGGGCACTTTAGCAATGAGGCACCTACAACTACACTGAGGTATAGCTTTGTAAAATTTTGAAGTAGATGCCGCTTCTTTACCCCCAAAAGAAAAAATGTAGACGCTGTTTTAGAGCTTTAGACGTGAAAATACTTCTTTGTACTATGATCTAGTCTTCTATTAAATTATTTCAAAATGTATCTTCTTACATATTTGTATCAATTTTAGTTTGTTGCATCCATGGTTGCGGTCTTGGCTAAGTGTTTTTCTAGTGTATGCATTCTGAGATAATGTCATCTTCCTCAATCCTTTCACTCTAATTTAAATTTTTTTTAAGTCATTCTGCCTACATATACAATTAGGGCACTGCTTTTATCTTTCCAGTTTCTACTCAACATCTTGCCGTTTGACCGGTACGAATTGTAGAATCACCGCATTCATCCGTAAAAAGAACGATGCATTTTCCATTAAATGTGCATATAAGTAATAGCTATCAGGAAAACAACAAGATACAGTTTGTTTTCTTTAAATTGTACATGAAGATGCCTTTAGAACACAGGATCCCTATTTTCATAATCATCAATACACCTATTAACAAACTATCAGGTGCTACTTGCAATCTAGCATGATATTTGAACCTTACTCTGGATTGCTGTTCGTATCTGTCTATATCTCAAATTCTGAAGTTGCTTGCTATTTGCTACTCCGGTTCTCGTTTTAATTCCTTCCGTGCAAAATGTTACCAGTTCAACCAATTTGCTGCATTCAATAAGGGGAAAACAAACAACTGCCCTGCAGCCCTGGTTTTGTTACCGCCAGCTTGGCATCTTGACTCTGTAATGGAACGCAGAAAAAATATGATAAATTAGAAAAAAAAAAAGACTCTGTAAGTAGAAAGGATATGCACTTGTTGCCAAATTTGACAAACTGATGCTAAGCGCATGCAAAAGAATGCGTGTCTTTTAGAAATTGACCAAAAGGGCAAAAGATCTATGTCACAGTAACCATTTTGCTGCACAAGAACAATCTGGCAACTACATCTATTGTCCTTTAAGGAACAAAGGCAACCACGCTTTCGAAGGAAAATATGGAGCGACCGTACCTTGGTTCCTTTCGAGCATGTGCCAGATTTTTGGGTTGTGATATTGTATTCTGGAATTTGTTAATCACAATGCAACAATAGTTTAGCTTCTCCAGCGGAAAAAAAATGGAAAACAGAAGAAAGAAGATAGAACGAAAACAATTGAATAATTGTTGATATAAATAAATCTAATCGCCAGGAACCTTGAGTTTTCCTGACGAATAATTGAATAAAAATGAAAGGGAAAACAAAACCTTGATACCGCCTCACAAAAATGTGGTAAAAATAGAACCTTCATATTGGATGTTTTCTGGTTATTTTAAACAAACCCAGGCAGAAAAGAAATAACCAACCTTCTGGATCATTTTCAAATTCTTGCGACTACTGGTTGGCGTTTTTGTGGCAGACTTTGAACTTCTTCCGATTGAAATACTAGTTTTGCCCTCTCCCTGTAGATAATACATCCATTAGAGAAGATCTGCACGCTCAATACTGGAACATGACAAGACAGACAAAACAAAAGACCTGCACTTACCTCTTTCTGCTTTCTTTCTATGTCACAACTCCCATGAGCTTGAAGGTTTTTAAGCCTGCCATTTGGCTAAGTTCAACAATCAGAAGAGCAAGCAAAAGTTATGGCATGAAACATAAGCAGGAAACAAAGAATACGCAAAAGACCACCTGCTGTGTGTACCCTTCTGTTCTGAACCACCAGAAACAGTTTCCTTTGAAGAGCACTGCATCAATGGATCATTGAATTACAAGCATTAGCAGCATAGTTAATAAGTAGAGTACTCGTTAAATTCAGAGAGTGATCTACCTGGGTGGATTGTAGAGATCCTGGTGGACTTCTTCGAAACTTGTCTCCCAAATCTCTGCCCCTTGAATTCGTCTTTTTCTGACCGATTCCACCAACAGGAGAAGACGATATAACCAACCTGCTCCTCACCAACGAAGTATGCCGAACAGTAGAACGAGAGCATGCTTCGGTAAGCTGTCTATGAGACGAAACATGGATGGAATTATTGCCATTTTCATCTTTTTGATTGCTGTTTTTGCCTAATACAATACTGCTCTCTGTTTTGGGAGTGATCTTATTGTATGGAGATGGTTTTGTCTTCTCAAATGACTTAACACCATCTTTTGTGCTTCTGCTTCCTATTTTTGTTCTCTCACGTGCAATGCCAGATCCTTCATTTCCCTGGAAAAAAAAATGAAAATAAAAGATGATTAAACAAGAAGATACAGTTCTTGATTATCAGAAAAAAAAAGGGAGCAAAAGAGGGGGAAAAAACTCGAGACTAATCATGTAAATTACATTGAAAAAATAAAATACAACCAGATCATAAGTACAAGAAAAAGAAAAGGAATCAAGGGGGTTACAAGTTCAAGAAAACTGATATTTAAAATGTTGTCCATATATCAGAACAAAAGAATCCAAGCACCCTCGTAGCAGAATTAGAATACAGACAGAGATGAACGCATACATGCATATATGCACATACGGGCTAATAAATTGATTCAATTTTAACAGTCCAGTAAATTGATACATACGAGGCTAGACTGTCATAATAAAGAGTCATACAAAATAGATATACCTCTTGATTTCAAGTTGGTGGAATAAAAGGAGTATGTTATAGATACTTGCAGGCATTTAAAAAAAAAAAAAGGAAAAGAAGAACTAATACGGGTGCTTCAGCTTTTGGCTTGTTTTCTGTACGCTTGACAGAGTTGGAAAGAAGGTTTTCGTGCTGGGAAGTTCCTGATTTCCAAGTAATAGAAGCATGCAGCATAGAAGCCTCTTTTATTGATTGGTCTGTCTCCGTAGCATCTGTAGTGCTATCCTTTTCATTATTGCTACTCCAATCACTCAAATTTTCTATGGTGGCTGCAACTTGTTTCGTCACATTGCCCTCCAAAGACGAATCAGGCTTGGGGCCAGCATCACTCTCTAATGTGGGAATTTCTCCAAGACGGATGGATTTCATTTCCCCTTTTGAGGAAGCCGAATCATTACCCGTATCTACTTGTGCAGCACAGCTCTTTGCCTTATGGTGTCTTGCTGCTCAGCTTGTGACGCCTTCATTCTTATTCTTCCGTAGTATTCCTCGAAATAGGCCTTCTTTTGTGCAACAAATCCAGGTTCCTTGAACTTCTCCAGCTCCTCCTGGCATCTGTTGTGGGAAAAAACTGACCATCTATCCCATGAAAGTGACTCGGCAGCAAATCTTCCAAATGATATGGAACCATGATCTCGAATTTCTGTGACTGATTTGGCCTGCTAACGAAGCCCTCGTTAACATAAGAAAAAGACAGAACTGTTATTTTGATGAGAGTTTTGACTTCCTCATATTTCACAAAGCAAATAGAATGGTTAATTTATTTTTGTTTTCAAGATTTACTTTACAAAATTCCTGTTTTTATTGCCAAGAAAAATTCTAGAAACAAGACACTATCTGAAAACTTTATGTTCATCTGATTTCAAAGAGAAATATGGACATGTGCATCTTTGGAACAAAGAAGACATAAATATTTTTCCCGTATTGAATCTAGTTGCTGAAGTATAAAATAAATATGAAAACAAAATTATAATATCAACAAATCTGATTCTTTTCTTTTAACACTCTTTTACACACTTGAAGACAGAGGTACCGGTCAACATGTGCATTTGGCCAAGTTGTTACAACTTGGACTATCGTGTTGTTCATCAACCCCAAACGAACATATATATGTGTGTATATTTATATATAATAAAGAAAAAAGGAAAAAAAAATTATGCGAGTGAAATAGAATATCAGTTCATCCATAAAAAATATGAGAAGAATTCGGAAGGATTCGAATGGCTTGAAAATAGAAAGACGAAAAAGAAAATCGAGAAAGAGAGAGAGAAAGTGCAGAGAAATTTGAAATAACCATAACTTAAAGTGAGTGCGATGATTAAGATGAAAAAAGGAATTGAAAAAACCAATCATACAGTACCTGATGGCTTTGGCTTTCTGATTCAATCTCAAGGCTAGACCAGCCATTATCACAGTCGGTTTGATGAAAACCACTCTCCGTCGCCATTTCCGATTTACCTCATGCTCAAATTGAACAAAATAAACCTTTCCATCAAAATCTCATCTCAGAAAACTCCTGCGAGAAAATCACAGGAGAAACTCCAGTCATTTTCCCAGCAACCAAACAAAGAAAAAAAATCACGACGATTGATCTTCATCCGAAGAGCTGAAGAAGAGAATTTTGAAGGTAATTTCACCAGAAGGTTCAAGCAAAGAAGGTTTTTCCAGATGAGAAAAAGAATCAAAGAAAGAAAGCAGTGGAAGGACAGTTTTTCGATAGCTCCTTGCTTAAGTTAAAGAGGCAGTGAGAGGGAAAAAGGACACGAAGTAACCAAACCCCTACAGTCCGTCGTAACCACTTTTCATGTATCTTGACTTGCATGTGTATGCAAAAATTACAAGTTTTAAGTAATTCAATTTCAACCCCCTGCTTTTTTGCTTTTCAATTTTAACCACAGAAAAGCCACGGGTATTTGGAGATTTTAGTAACGGAGAAAATTATTATGCATGGCTAGTTAACCTTTCATTTGTCAATGTAATTGAATTGTGGTTCAATAATGGATTTAATTTAATGTAATTGCTTTTATGTTTCAACCATTTTTGCTACAATTTTTTCTTTAATAAAACTTAAAATATGATTTAATCTATAAAAAAGGTCACAGTCGTTCTCGTAAACAGATGTTTTATTCTCTTTCTTATGGAGTGTTATTGTGAAGCGTCATTGAGTCTAACGTGAGCAAGTATCTTACAACGGGTGAGCCCTACGCACATGCTCTGTAAAAAAATGTCATGCATTCACACACTTATCTTATTGAATAGTTATTAAACTGTCACATAATAAAGGGTTCAATTATCTCACCTTAACTTTTTTTTTTTCCTTTTTCTCTCTTTTAGGTGTAGTATATATCTTTTTGGATTAAATAATTGTAGGATGTATCATGAATTTGTATATAGAAATTATAGGATTATTCCTTAAAAAAAAGGGTTTTAGTGCATTTAATCTCTAAATTTTTAGCATTTTTGTAATGTAGTCTCTAAACTTTTTTTAGTAGCAATTGAGTGCTTGAACTTAACAAGTGTGACAATTAAGTCCTAATCACAAATTTCCTTCAAAATTAAGACAGAAAATGAATACGTAAGATGTAAATGGTCCATTTATAGTACTTAAGCACCTCATTTGCTTATAACGAGAGTCAAATTATTCAATTTTATGCCCAAAAGAAGAAAAAAAAAACACAAGAATTTATATCATTGTTAATAATTAGTCTAACAATTTTATTTGCTTATATGCATTTTGATCATTGTAGTTCTTAAATTCTGCCACACATGATAGTTTTCCATTTTAGTTTGACAAAAATTTGTGATTAGAAACTTAATTGCTACATTTAACTAAGTTCAGGGATTAATTGCTATGAAAAAGTTTAATAATCACATTGCAAAAAAGCCTAAAGTTTAAGGGATAAATGTCCTAAAAAAAAAAAATTATAGGATTATATAGAGATGTATTTAGCATTTGTACAAGATTTTCTCTTTAATGCTCTTTAATTTTTAGCGTATGCTACGGTGAGTGCTAATTATTTAGCTTCAAAGATAGCATGTATTGTTTTATAGCAGAACTTAAGAATTACAATATTACCACCCAAATACTACTATGTAATCAATAGATAACCACTATGTAATTAGAATATTGCACCAGTAATAAGCATTGAATTTATTCTAACCTATGAATTTAAACTTCCAACTGTATTTATATATATATTTTTCATTTTCCTCCCTAGCTACAACATCTTTTGTCTTACTTTTAACCTTACAAATTTAGTAAGTAGTATCAAAGTAAACAACTTTGATCATAATAAAGAACGCATGAGACTCGTTGTCATGCTCTAATTATAAAGTACCAGTAGCATGAATATTGAAAAAGTTTTTCATAGATGAGAATATTGTTGTTTTTATAGAGAATTCTTAAGATAGGAAAACCAAACTTAAAACATAGCATTTGATTATTGTTTTTATAGAAAATTTTTAAGATGGGAAAACCAAATTTAAAACATAGCATTTTAAGATACTTGATATAGTTTTATATTGGAGCTGGTCAAATATAGCTATAATAATATCTTAACATTTACAATATAGCATTGCTCTTGTCACACATGAGCGGCGACACATAATGAATAGTAGTGTATAGCAATTTGGCTTATGTTTAGCAATCTGGCTATAACATATTAAATAGTGGTGTATAGCAATATGACTTATGTAATAGGCAACGGTACAAAATTTTTTTAATCTTTTTCTTCAAAAAAAGAAAGAAAAAGGGATCATTCTTCTCACTCATTCTCTCTCCCCTTCATCTATAAGAGAATCCATGATACCGATCGATAGTTTAAAAAAATGACTAGTTCTATTTAAACAATGTGTTCAATTTCACTCAAACTATTACAAGTTTAATGCCGTAAAAAGTTTGTTTATAAGGTAAAGACTTTAAAATGGGGTTTTAGAATATTGAATATTAAATCTATTTTGAGAGGAAACGAAGAAAGAAGAAGAAAGGAAAACATCAATCTAGTTGTTTCACCAATCCTTTGGTACTAGGAGGCGATGGTATAAGTTATTGCTGAATCCTAAAATTGAACCATATGGAGCATGTGGTAGGTGCTTACCTGATAGCCAAGCGTGCAAACTTTGTTTGCTATGTGGGGTACTAAGGATTTTATTATTTTTTTTAATTTTTCTTCCTTTTCCCGCTTGTTCAACATCATTAGTCTACAATAACGTGATTTTGCCGGGAATTGTTGTGAACACACGTGGATGGAGTAGGTTAATCATTTGGGGATGCCATATGGTCCACGTGATCAAAGCATGGGTCCTTCCCTATCAGAAAATTCAACGCAAAAATATTTTTAATGTTTTTTATATTTTATATTTTATTTTTTATTTTCCCTCTCAAGTGGTATCTAAATTGCTTCATCATGGGGTCCTTCACAAAGGAATTGTAACAACTTTTCTAAGCTTTAAGAGAATGGGCACCGCTTAATCAGAGCTCCCAACCACAAAATGCCGTAAAGTAACCAACACAAAGTACAAGACAAGGCAATTTTGAGCAGGAATAAAGGAGTGAGAGAAAAGAAAAGGGCATTCAAATATTTAATTATATTTTCTTTTTTCAAAAAGAAGTAAATAGAAGTATTGAAGGGCAAGAAGAAGACGTGCGTTTTGGGTCTTCTTGGTGGGCTCCAAAGTATGAGAAAATTACATACTATGTGATGTTTTTAACTATTGTATTTATTTATGTCAAATTTAAAAAAGTTTATGACATACTATCTTTTACATTACTTGTTAAGTTGGGCTATAAATAGACATGTGTAGTATTTATAAAAAATAATCTAAAAAGATGGCATTTCCTTTTTTATTAACAACAATAATTTATAGCAATTGCTATGGCTATATTTTATAACTTGCTCTGGCTATATTTTATAACTTGGAGTGAGTTAGTTAAACTGATATTAGAATGAGATAGATTCAAGAAAGAAAAGATAGATTCCTTAAAAACAAAGATAAGCTAAAATATATGCAATTTAGATTAAAAAAAAATTAGAGAATCAAGAAGAGAAAGAGAACTACAAGAAAAAAAGGAAAGCATTCAAGGGAGAAAAATAATCTCAATATTTATTCATAAACATTTTGTAAATAAAATTATATTCACTAAATTGATTATAGAAAAATAAAAATAAAATATAAACATTATTAAATTCTAAATAATTTTATGAGATAAGCATAAACTTTGTTAGGGTTTTTGGACCCTATACGTGTACAATTTAGATATGTTATGATATTAACTTCTTGGGATCTGATATGGTATTTTTAATTTTTGATAATATTATGTGATCATTGTTTTCGTCAAATGTCAACATAATTTGTACGGTTGTTACCCAAATTTAAAGTTGTTTAAAATTTAAATTTGGTGTAATCTGATTGATTGCTTGTGTTGGAAGTTATCTTATTCTTTGAAGATTGAAGTCAGATTAAGAGGAGCAATTGAAAAATGAATATTCCCTTAATAATTTGGTTGTGTTAGCTGAAGATCATGTGGTTTTTGAATTCAAAATTGTGTAAGATTTTCTCTTATCTCTATTTTGAATTTAAATTAAGTTAATTTGGACTTACTTGTGTTTAGATTAATTTGATAAATTAACTTAAAGGGACTTTTCTAAATAAACTCAAAATTCATTTGAGTTTTAAAATTCAGAATTGACAGATTTTCGTGTGCAGTTTCAATTTTTGAAATGTAGTTAATTTGATAATGCGCGTATACAGCCCGCGAAGATCTCTGACGTGTCAACATCTGTGAAGATCACGTATCGTTCGCACAACAGTTTCTAGAACTTTAGTTGAGCAAGAATCATGCTTGTCCTTAGCAATTAAGTTCTATCTTTTTGTTGAACTAGCTAAGATTCGACCCTAGGTTTTAGAGGAGTTACTAAGACGTTTCTCATACCTAAACTTTGCTTATTTAAGGGAGTCGAATTGAGACTTCCGAGTTAGAGCATGAAAGTGAAAGAAAAACTCAAGTGATAAACCAAGTATTTTTAGACTCAACTATATAGATCTCATCCTTATGTTGCCTTGGTATATTTATACCAATCTAGAAGATCCAAGGAGGAGATGTTCATGGATTGAAGGCTCGAAGTAAATCGGTCGGACCAAAGGTGAAAAGACGACTTCAATAGGATGAGGAGTCTGAAGAAGTGGAGCCACAAAAGGAGTACTGTAAACTTCAAGATTGGTGTAAATTCTAGGCTTTCTTATAATTCTAAATCTTATATTCATAATTCGATACAGTGGATCCTGGCTATGCTAAAGAACCTATATCACATGTGTTCATTATTTTTATTTTTGCACTTTACACTACAAAAAAAGCTACATTTAACGACATATTATTTACTATATGTAATTTTTGAATGTTGTTAAAAGTACATACAACGACATCTCTAACAAAGATGTCGTTAATAACATTTAAAACAATAATTAACGACATCTATATAGATGCCGTATTAAAGGTCTCCTTTTAACGACAATAGTTTAGTGTTGTTAAATTATTTAACGACAAGTAAAAGATGTTGTCAAAGCCTTGGAGATTCCATGACATCCCTTATAGACGACATCTTGACCAATGTCGTCTATAAAGGGTGTCGTAGAATTTCCAAGACTTTGACGACATCTCCTACTTGTCGTTAAATAATTTAACGACACTAAACTATTATCGTTAAAAGGAGACCTTTAATATAACATCTATATATAGGTCGTTAATTATTATTTCAAATGTCGATAATAACATCTTTGTTGGAGATTTTGTTGTATGTACTTTTCAACGACATTCAAAAACTATATGTCATAAATAATATGTCATTAAATGTTGTTTTTCTTGTAGTGTTATGTTTACACAGTTTTTAGTATTGCTGATTGTTTCACATGTACAGTTAATTTGCTCGAATTTTGTTTATTCTGTCACTCAGTTCTCACATACTTAATTCAAAATTAAATATTAAAACTAAAATATATTATAATATGCAAAATTAAATTCCAAAATTTTGATCTAATTCTTCATCATGAACATTCATTTATATGGGAATGTTATCAAATAAAACACTATGTAAGAGTCGTAAATAGGTTTCATCTCCTTCTCCTCCCTCTTTCTCTTCTTAAAGTCACTGAACTACTTGCCTTATTGTCGCGCTTCGTCAATGGGCCTTGCTGTTTTGCTCCGTCACAGTTCTTCATCCGCTACAATCTCACCAACGACGATCTCAACTCCATGCAGGATGACACGCGGTAGCAAGATCCACAATTTCCTCGGTCGCAACAACAAGAATTGCCACTACCTACCATGGTTGTGGTGACAAGATCTGCCTTCACCGCTACAACTCACACTACTTCAATCGCCTTGCAATTGCACCACCTTGAATTCCCTTACTACAATGCCAACACATGCACGAGACCCGTGTTTTGTGGATTTTTTTTCTTTAAAGTGGTTTGCTTTAATTCTTCGGCCTGTGTTGCTTATAGTAATTTCATGTATTTTCTTGCTTTAAACTGCTAGTTTACTTAAAGTCTAGTAGTGGTTTACTTTAACTTTGTGTTTACCCTTGTAGACAGGGGATCTACAATCAAATATGAAAATGTTAATTTGGATCATTTGTATTTTGTTCAATGAATTTGGGCCCTCAAATCATCGTTAATTAGACCTATTAGCTTGTAAGTAAATGTGCAAGATCAAATTACAATGAACAGAATACAAAAATGCTGTAAAAATAAACATACCACATGCAAAATTTAGAATGGTTCACTCTGTTAAAAGAGCTACGTCCACTGTACTTCACTATAATACGATTTCTAGGTACAGATTACAAGAGAGAATGAAGAAAAGATGAGAATTCAATTCGGCAAAGTTTTTGTATGTTTTTTTATGTGTCTCACAATAAAGAAGCTATCCCCTTATATAGAGCAGGAATGAGCCGCCACCTCCAATCGTCTAACAGAGTGGAGTGATGTGTTGTGGGGAACCACAATAGTGGGACACATGACGACCCGGAATATGCTGCAAGAATCGCACTTTCCCCACGTTCCGGTTCATGATCAGATGTGTAACCACCTATTAGTTCGTGCTGATAACTATCAACTCGTGACGATTGATCTGGTCGGACACTTAGAGAGTAGTCTGATTTATCTTGAGCAACCGATGCAATATAGCTACAAGCAAGATCGAGCCGATTGAATGAAACGAATTCAATTCACACTTCTCACGTCGATTGACTCAATTCGATCTATTCGACCCATTTTATCATTGTGGGTCGTCTGGGTCTGTAGACAATTTGGGCCTGACTAAATTATACCCCAACAACCCTACAGTTTTTTAATTTAATTTTAGAATTTATGATTTAATCTTAAATAAACTAGTGGTTTAATAAATAAATAAATAAAATAGAGGTTTCAGTAAAAAAATCGTAAATCTACTGGACCAATGGGTAAGTCAATTATCAGTTATGAAGGTAATATGGATTTTATCCTTTTAATAATTATATGTATCAAAGAAATAGTAAGAAATAATAAAAATTTAAAATTTGATTATAGAGGAAGCAACAAAGGGCTAACATTATAAAGAAAATTACATGAACTTATGCCACATTTTTAAAAGTGATGTTTATTTATGCCACACTTAAACAAGTTTATGTGTTGAATGGTAAGCAGCCTGTAACGCCCCCTCACGGGACGTCACAGTTACCGTTTCATAACATCTATTATTTATAATAAAACAAAATTTTATAGAATTTAAATAATCAAAGTAATATGAAATAGCTTAATTTTTTTAAAAAACAAAACTTTTAAATCAAATCAAATAACTTCATCTAAAAATAACAATGTAGTTGCAACATTATCAAAAACATTAAACTTAACAAAATATCTTTAACTTGCAAAATCTCATAAAATAATTGATGCGGAATTGTAAATAATTGAATAAAAGTTAAGTCATCATTAACACAGGATGCGTCACTCCGATATTCTGTTTTTGCCACCACGCACACACCCGCACCGAGCTCCTCCATTCTCATACCTAACTCCTGTTACTAGCTGCAATATGAGAAACATCTAGTAAGCATAATGCTTAGTAAGTACACCTTAACTCTCACAAAACCTTTTCATCAAATAACAATGTTTTAATAAAATAAGCTCTTCATTAAATAAATATATAATCTTTCAAAAATAATATATATAGTAATACTTCAAAATATCATATAGTAGGGCCCTGACGTTGTACCGTCATCGTCATAGCGCGCTAGCCACAGAAAAAGTGAGGTAGCGACCCCCAAACCAACCGTGACAAAGATGAAGCGACCGCTCACCGGTCGGTCCGCTCACCGACCCATCATCACCATCAATCCATCAAATGTACAACGCCTTTTTAAAACATCAAAATAATATAGATAATACGTATATAGGTTTTTATAAAAAAAAGTTTCCATCACATAGAATAATGAGGTAAAAATAACATCATCTTTCATCGTTTTTCATCAATTTCCTCATTATTAAAAATCATCATCATAAAACATCTTCATAAAATAACATCAACATCAATCCTTTTAATTTTGAACAATCATATTGCAGGTGAGAGATGTACTTACTTGATCTCTAGACTTACTCAACCTTTAACGATAGGTGACACAACGATTCGGGTCTTCGGTGTGCTTGCTTCTTTGAAGAGTTCATGCCAAACATTCATATTGACCATAAGTCACTAATAATACTATTAACAACATATAAGCATCTCATACTAACATTAAACATCACCTATAATTCCCAAAAGTAGGCAGAATGACCTTTATTCACTTAAAAATTCATAATAATTTCATCTTAACTCAAAATCAGTTAAATCCAGTGGCATTAAAAATAGACTAAAAAACAAAGAATTTGATATATTATACGTATATTTTGACAATAATTTGCATAAAGAAAAAGTCCTCGAAAGTCAGTCTAAATTTTCGGATCCGTGTAAATTGTACAGCTTTTAGGTTCAACTTCGAAAAATCATAACTATTTAAAGAAAGCTCGATTCAAGCGATTCAAAAACCAAAAGAAAGCTCAAGATGTCTAGTATTTGGGAAAAATATATGAAAAATACAAACAGAGCAATACAGACTCAAAAATTATTGAAACACGACAGTTGTCGGGCATTTGTTTGAACAGTAGGCATAAGGCATAAAATTTTTTAATACAATCAATAACCTAATAAAACCTCAATTAAAATTGTAAACACATAATTAACATGGTGTTAATTGATAATAAAATACACCCATAAAGATCTACTTAGCAAAAATATAAAAATTTATGATATTTTCAATCTAGGGTTTAATAGGAGATTAGTCAAAACAACCAAATCATCAACTCTTTTCAATCACTAATTAACATGAAACACATATGATAAAAGAATCCATATAATGATCATAAAAATTCTAATACTAACATAAAAAACCAAAACATCAAACAAATATGCTAAATAATTGATACACTTACTAAGATAAATGAAATTAGGGAGACTAGAAATCTTGATAAAGCCAAAAAAAACCAAGCATAAAGCCAATTAATGAGAAAAGAATGAATTGTGAGTCTAAGGTTACTAATAGAAGGTCTTTATATAGTTTTTATGTGGAGACTAAAACCCTAATCCTACTATAATTCAGTTTCTTTTTTTTTTTTTTCCTTTTCTTTTTTTTTTTTTTTGCCTATTCTCGGCAAAACATGCCGCACAGCCCAAGGCCCACATCCATATTTACTTATATATGCCAAGTTATACTAATAATTCACGTTTACTGTATATAAAACTATGTATAATATACAAAACTACATATATAGTATATTATATATATGATTTAAGTTATATATTATTATATATATATTTAATAAAAACAAATCAATTATAAATTTCTTCCTTTTATACTCTATTCAATTCAAAACAAAACAAAATACATCATCACATCATTAATTCATAAATAACCATAATTTTTATATAATTGGCATGAACCTTTCCTAGCACATCGAACCCTTCGTCGGTGTCACCTGTAATATCACTAAATAACATATTAGTAAAAATATCACTGTCGTCAATTCTAACGTCAAACCTTTCTATTTCCCATTAAATAGAAAAACGGGGTGTTACACTAACCTATTCCTGACAAAGTCTTCAGGTAGAATATTCTTGCCACTGTGTCACTACCACTAGTGCTATACCATATAATATGTATATGTATGTATCTATATGTATGTCAAATACAATATATGTTTATTCTTCAAGATACATTTTATTTGACACATTTTGCACCTCTATTGGGAGCTAAGATAATTTTAAATGCCAATATCAATGATATTGCTACATTTTATATTCAAGTATCAAAATAACATATTTTATTTGTTATTTGATTTTATGTTCTATTGCATAAGTGCTTTTTTAAATGCCATATTTATCTTTGACATAATTACTAAGCCTTAAAATTTGTAAAAATAAAAGTAAGCTTTTAATGTTAAAATAGTTTAAAAGTGGGGAAGGCACCACCGCCTTCCCTCCTTCGAAATCAATCGCCACTAGCACGACTAACGGCCTCACGACCTTGGTTACAGACCTTCTTGACCTTGAGTGATAGATTCATGAGCAAATCCAATGATGGATCTTCTTGAAGTGCGACTAAGATCGCAATGAGATCATCATCATCGGGCTTCCCTATCTATGTGCACTCCAGACCCAACAACAACGTTTTGTCAGTAATGACCTAAGGCCGAGGAGGCGCATAGATGCAGATTGCGACAGAATCATGATAGGGTCATGACCCCATGACCTCGGCCCATGAACTTGTGATCTAACCTCAGACCTAAGCAATGAGATTTGGTCTCCACAGTGGGGGGCTAAGGGCGCAGCAGATGGCCAAGGAGGAAGTTTGATCGCTATCCTCAATCGCCCACGAGCTCGCGAGCCTCGACGACCTCCACCTTCACTTTGCAAAGCCCAACTCATGGTGGGTTCGCCGATGACTCCTCCCGGTGGTGCTTTGCCATGGTGAGCTTGTTGCAGTCATGTAGTGTCACGACGAAGGGGATGGGTCGCTACCAACCATTGCGTTTTGAGTTCGTCGGCATGCCCTCTCTAGCGGTGGTGACATTGCTTTGGTTTTTTTTTTTTTTCTTTAGATGGTTTGGTGCAGATGAGCCTATTTTATCAAAAGTGAGCATATTTATTTTACACCATAGGATTTAAATCTAATGGACAAAAAAGTCTCCCATTGATAAGAAAATATGAGGGGTCTTATTGTATTTTTCTTTTGTGAAAATCTTACCTTTATTAAAGCAAAAAAATCAATTTATCAACAATAAGAATCAAATATTAAATTTTCCATGTGTCATACTTGATTGTAAATTTGCCACTAAGTTCAACATGTAGCAAAATTTGACATCAAAAATATATATTGTATTAGAGCATTTTTTTACTCTTAAATGCGCAAATTTCATATTAGCACATCAATATAGCATTGTATTGAAAATACACTAACTAGCTTTATTTTTTTGTGCACCCAACTGTGTTGGTCCTATTTTCTTTAGAAGGTAGCTTAATCTGAATTTATCTACAATGTCATAATACAACATAAAAATTACACGAATGCTTTTGTTTACCAAGGGATTCCGAGATTCCGATATAACAAGAAATTCTGAGATTCTGATATAACAAGAGATTCCGATATAAAATGCAGTACTCGAAAACTGGTTAAAAACAATGCTAAGTAAAGATTTTAAATTATGCTTAGGTTTCCTTTTTATTTTTTCAGTTTGCGCTGAGAATTATGTAGGATTAATTTCATAATTTTCTTTTGAATTATAAACCTTAATTTAACATTTCCCCCAATTTTTTGAAGGGTTTTATTTCGCTCCCAAAACTACTTTAAGTTAAAAAATATCCCATGCTTTTTATTTTCCTAGTTTGCGCTGAGAATTATATGGACGTTACATATGTCAAGAAGTAAAACAAACTATTTTTAAAATTTACAGGACATGTAGAACTAGAACAGTTGAAAATAATAAAATTAGCTGTATATATCATTCTGTGAAATTGATTGCTTCGTAATGTCAAATACTGATGATATTATGTCCAAAAGGAAGAATCACATCACACGTAAGCTCTATGGGAGACCTCCCTTCACAGCCCGACTCTTCACTTTTTTATCACAAACCTATGGCATACCGATTAGGCCTTCTTATTATAGTTGGGTGTCATATATATTAGATTCAGTTAGATCAAAAAATAAATATTTGATGGAACAAAAATCGAAATAATTCGTTTGTTATTTATTAATTTTGTGCGTTTGAGTCGAATTTAAGGATTCCTCCCAAGACTTTAATTGTTCAACAGACATCGCGCACTTTTTCCTTGTTTTGAATTATACTTTCTCATTTTATTGTTTTTTCTTAGAATTGTTCTATACGAGGCGTAACTCCTCTATAACAAAAGGATATGAATCTCCTATAATTGGAGGCTTTGCTGCACAGAAGGCACGAATTTTCGAGGCTCAGCTCAGTTCAGTTTTAGTCTGTGAAGAAGGCTTGCGTTCCCTCACTCTTTTAGTTGCAGCTGTCTCATATTCTAAGGTCTTTTCTTTTTGTTTAGGCAGTGTTTAGTTTAAATTAATTCCTTTTTTTTTTCATTAGGGAAGTGACTGTTCGTATGTTAATTTTATTTTCTTTTTATTTTAATAAATTTTAAGGGGAGGACTTAACAAAGGATTGGGAGTACAAAAGATGCCAACTTAATTGGATGCTCTTCTCTCCTTTAATATTAGTTGTCAGCGTCGTCTCTCACTGGGGAAAAAAAAAGTTAGCATGCTGTCGTGTCCTCTTCCTTTTATTCTTATTTTGTTGGCTACATTAATATTTTCATGTTTAGTTACTCTTGACCTTTGTCATTTTTTTTCTTTCATCTATAGTGGGGCCGTCATATTCAGTTTGGTCCTTTTTCAATTTCACTGATTTTATTCTACGAATCAACATTCACGCATTACAGGTTATAGTTAAGAGTAAAAATCTAGAAACCAATAAAAAATGGTCACCTGGTAGGTGTTAAGAGACGTTTGGTACACAGTAATCCCGATGATAGGAATAAAAACCTACAAGATTCTCACGTATGATATAAGTATTTTAATTTTTAGATTCTTGAAAAACTCAATGTCATGGGATTCACTTTACCCCATTTCGAGGTAATATGAATCCCACTAACAAGGTGATATTCATATTTTTAGGAATCTCAAAAATCATGAGAATCTCACCTTTTTTCCATAATGATGATGATAAATAAATAATATAATATAACACAAGAATTATTAAATGTTATCATATTATCCGAACTTAATATTATTATTTAATGTTAATATTATATAAAATAACAATATATTATAAAGAATTATATTTTTATTAAGAAGTAGATTTTTATTATTATGTATATTCATGTCCATATATTATATATTATTTACCATAAAAATATTATATATATATATAATATTTTAGAATAATTATATTATTATTAAATAATAATAATATTATTATAAATTAATATTTTATACAATATAAATATAAAAATTATATCAATATAAAATAATAATTTGATAATAAGGATAATAATAACATTAACAATACTAAAAATACACAATTTATTACATATACAATATTTAAATGTTATATATATTATTAATTAATATTAATATATAATATATATAAATGCTATAATAATGAAACAAAATAAAAATAATATCATATATTATTATAAATTAATATTATTATATAATATAGACATAGATATTATATTAATATAAAATAATAATAATTTAATAATAAAGATAATAATAATCATTAACAATAATAATAAAAACACAATAGTATAAATTAATATGAATAGTATAATATTAATATTCATAATAATACCAATATTAAATTATATTAATACTATTATAATAATTATAAATATAAAATATAACTAGACATGTTTAATATTTTTATTACAATATTTTTATTTAATGCTATTATAAATATAAATAATAATATATTATTGAATTATATTTTTATTATATTTGTGTTCATATCAATATATTATATATTATATACAACATTTTAATATTAATATATTGTTAAATAATAATTCTATGACTATTATAAATTAATATTTTTATATAACATAAATATAGTATATATTGATATAAAATAATAATTATTTAATAATAATGATAATAATAGCATTAATATTCATCGTAATATTAATGTTAAATTATATATAATATTATTTTATTATTCATATTTATATTCTTATTATTATTTAATATTGGTAGTAACATATTATATTGATACATTTAACGTTAATACTATAAATTATTTTTGTCAATTATACAAGATTTTTATGTACAACCAAATACAGTAATATATTATTCCTAAGAATCTAATAGAAATTTCCTGTGTACAATCAAATGTGACAATATTGGTTTTTTGGGAATCATATTGCCTACTATCATTTTCTCGAAAACATGGTTCTTATTAATTACTGCATACCAAATGCCGTCTTAAGAGCTATTTTTTAAAGATGAGAATATGGCCGTTGAAGAGGCCAAGGACAGGGAGGTGAAAGTCCAAGCTCTCCTCCGCATTGAGCAAGACAATACTTCCAAACTCTTTAAGCAAATTGACGACTTGAGAGCTGAAGTCAAAAGGGAGAAGGAGAAATTGCTCAAGGCCGAGGAAAGTTCTAAAGTTGTTGCCCTTAAAGCGGAGAAGAAGAAAGGAGAAGACATTGCCAAGGTCGTCTTTGCCATGACTGAGACAAGAGTCAAGAAATTCCAAGCTTCTAAGGAATTTGCACAAATCTAGAAGGCTATCTTTATATTGGCAGGTGAACAAATTGTAGAGCAATTCACGCGGTTCACCCCAACGGGGACCTGTCTTTCTTATATTGTTTGGATACTTCAACTCCACCTAATGAGTTACTTATAGTAGAGAAAGAGGTTTAGGGAGAGGATTCTATGAGAAAAAAACAGTAATGATATATATATATCTTTTAGGCCTTTGGCAATTTTTTTTTCATGATTGTATGGCCTTTGGCCTTTTTGGAGTTTTAATGAATATAACATATATTTTTATGTTTTTTCTTTAACAAAGAGGCAATAGTTTTATACCTTTTGTTTCATTATTTGTGTTTGAGCATCAACTTAGTTGACCATTGACCCTTTTTTAAAGTCTGCAATTGCATAGGATACTAAGGAGATATTATGCCCCTTATATTATCCATTGAATAAACTTCTTTAAAGTCTAGATTGGGGGTTTTAACCTCGCTTGCCTTATATCATGTAATACTCGAAAGACTTTAAGTAGACTTTTTAAAAATCTATGATCATAAACCTACGATTGCATAGGATACCAAGGAAAAAAGACTAGGGGTCTTAACCTTGCCTACCTTATGCCTTCTATGTCAAACATTGAATCATTATTTCAATTTTGACATCTTTGATATAGTAGATATAACAAAACTAGAAACCAAAATGAAAAGAAGAAATAGACAAAAACTGGAGATGAAATAACTTATTTAGAGTTTCATTTAACATTTAAATCATTACAGAGGTCGACCATAGCAAGATAAGCATTATATCTAATGATAATAAGGGCGTAAATGCTCTGCATTCCAAGGAGTTCGATGCGTTGACTCGCCATTGATTCAAATATATAAGTTCCAAGCTTAATAACTTTCCAGATCTTATAAAGACCCTCCTAGTTGGGTCTAAGGGGACCCATATTCCTCAGCTTTGTGCTAGGAGTTACTCTTTTAAAAACGACGACGAATAGTATCTTGCCATTCTTCGTTGATAAGCAGCAAGATGTATTTGTAAATCTATTCTTTGCCCTTCAAGTTGGTCAGGCTCTGCATTCATCTGTTGCGTATTTACTTCTTCATCAAAACCACTAACTCGACTAGTGGGCGTGGTAATCTCAACTGGTAATACTGCTTCAGCTCCATATGTCAAGGAGAATGGGGTCTCGCTGGTGGTCATTCTGCTCGTCATTCTGTATACCCACAACACCTTAGGGAGCTCTTCCACCCACTTGCCTTTTAGGTCATCAAGGTGCTTCATAAGTGTATTCTTAATTATCTTATTGACTACTTCCACCTGACCATTCGACTGTGGGTATATTACAGCCAAGAAATTCTTATGGATGCCAAGATCATCATAGAACTTTCTAGTCTTAGTATTGTCAAACTGTTTTACATTATTAGAGACAAGGGAATTTGGTACACCAAAGCCACAGGTAATGTAGGACCAAATAAAACTCATGCAATTCGCCTCCATAATTACTTCATCCCACTTCATGTAATAATCGACTGCTACTATGGCGAACTTAAAACCTTTTGGCATTGTAAGAAATGAATCGATCATATCAATTCCCCACTTCAAAAAGGGCCAATGACTTAATATTAATTTTAGATTTTCTAGATGAGATCTTGACGTCATGGCATAACGTTAGCACTTGTCACATCGTTGCGCATACTCAATAGTGTCCATTTTTAAGGTCGGCTAATAGTATCCTTGTCTTAGCATTTTATAGGCCAAGGATTGACCTCTAGAGTGATTTCTACATAGGCCCTTAAAAATCTCCTTGAACGTCTTTAATCCATTTTCCCTATTGAGACAACGAAGAAGAGGAGCTAAATTACCTTGACAGTAAAACATTCCATCATGTAATTGATATCTCACTGACCTATAACAAGTCTTCTTTGCCTCTATTAGGTTAGCTAGTAATTCTTTGTTTAGTAGGTACCCTATAATTGGAGTCATCCAACTATTTTTTTGATCGATGGGCATTGATTCCTCAATCTTTTCTTACTGTATGGTTGGGACTTCCAATATCTTGACAGGGATTACATTCAATAAATCTAAATCCTATGATGGAGCAAGGTGAGCTAAGGTGTCTATATTATTATTTTCTGCATAAGGTAACCTAGAAAGCTCTTCTTTCACCTTTTGTAATATCTGAGCATTATCTCATATTTGGCTTTATACTCGTCCAAGATCTAATTTACAATGAGTTGGGAGTCACTATAAATCTCCAACAGGTCAGCCTTCATATTGTGTGTGAGCCTTACTCCTATTAGCAATGGCTCATATTCGGCTTTATTGTTAGATGCCTTGAACTCGAACCTTACCTTGTCGTGATTTTTTGGTTTTCTAGGCTTACTAGCATAACCTTTGCTCCCGCTCCATTCTCATTTGATGAGTCGTCGACATAAAGTTTCCATTCAAATTGTTACACCTCAATGTCTACTTCACTGACCCCCCAATCGAGCTATAAACTCGGCAACAAAGTCAACCAAAGCCTATCCTTTAATTATCATTCGAGGCTTATACTTGATGTCGTACTAACTTAACTCAACCAACTATTTTAATAGCCGACTTGAAGTTTTTGGTTTCTACAAGGCTTGTCTCAGAATGTAGTTAGTTAAGACTAGGATTTTGTGTTCTAAAAAATACCTCTTCAACTTCCTTGTTGACATAGTCAAGGCCAAGGCTAGCTTTTCCATTTTTGAATGCCTTGTTTCCACATCGAGTTGACGCTTGCTCGCATAATAGACCCAACATTGGGATTTCTTTTCTTTTTTGACTAGGACAGAGCTTAGAACATGAGGTGAAACAACTAAATAAATTTGCAGGGTCTCCTTCAGTGAAGCTTTTGAAAGCAAAGGGGGTTTCTTGAGATACTCTTTTAGGTGTTTGAATGCTTTGTTTCCTGCATTCACTCTTACGACTTCATTCCCTTCAAGACATCAAAAAAGGCATGCATTTATCAGTCGCCCTAGAGATGAAATAGTTGAGTGCTGCTACATAACCTGTTAGCTTTTGTACTTCTTTAGGTCTCGGTAGTGCCTCCATGTCTAACAATGCTTCAATTTTGACCAGATTTGCCTCGATGCCCCAACAGCTAACCATAAATCCTAAGAACTTTCTCGACGCCTCCCCAAATACACACTTCAAAGGGTTATGCTTTATTTTATATTCTCTCAAGATCTGGAACATCTTTCTAAGATGTGCAACGTGTAAGCTCGCCTTTACCAACTTTACCAACATATCATCAACATATACTTCCATGGCCTTTTCAATTTTCTTGGTAAACATTTTGTTCACCAGGCACTGGTATATGGCTACTACATTTTTCAATCCAAAGGGGATGACGAGATAACAATACATTTCTGTTTGTGATGAGGAAGGTATGTTCTTGATCTCGAGGATGCATTGGAATCTGGTTATAGCCTGAGTAGGCATCCATAAAACTCAATAATTCATGCCTTGTGGTAGCGTTGACTAGCTGATCAATCTGTAAGAGGGGAAGCTATCATTTGGACAAACATTATTTGAGTCACTAAAGTCAATACATATTTTCCACTTCCCATTCGGGTCACAGATGAGTAAAGTGTTTGAGATCCAATTGGGGTACAATGATTCCTTAATAAAGCCATTTTCTCTAATTTATCCACCTTTTCATGGAACGCTCATACCTCTCTGGATTCATTGGTCATCTCCTTTGTCCTTTTGGGGAAAAGTTTGGGTCAATGTTTAGGCGATGGCATGTAACTTTCGGATCAATCTTACCATATCCTCATGAAGCTAAGCAAAAAGGTCGAGGTTTTTGCTCAAGAATTCCTTTAACTCCTTCGCCTGCATATCACCTAACCCGACCTTACTTTTAGTATTATTGATGGATCTTTTTCATCCACCTTTATCTCTACAAGGTCTTTAGTTGGTTCTGTTTTGGTGATCTCTTTTTCCAGACGGGGGTTTATGTCTTCCTCTATGGGCCATTGACACACCATCCTCATTTCCATCTTCCACGGGTTTACATACATATGCACAATGTTAGAAAAAGTCAGCCTTAACTCATACTGGTTTCCTCTCATCTTGCCCACTCCTTCTGGCGTAAGAAGTTTCACTTTTCTGATAGTAAATGGAGGTAGTTGCCTTTAATGCTCTTAGGGTCGGCCTTTTGATCACTACATTATATTGGTCTCCTCCTTAGATCACTAGAAAGTTTGATAGTACGGTCATTATTTTAGGAGTCTCTCCCACCATTCCTGGTAACTTAATAGTTCCTTGATGGATTATACTATTCCCTGTAAACCCATACAATGGCCTCGAGTTCAGCATCGTTTGGCCCAATGGGATCCCTATCTTTTTGAGACAATCTATGTATATGATATCAACGAAACTACCATTATCGATCAAAATCCGTTATACGATATAGTTCCCAATCATCACTTCGACTACCAAAGCATTATTCTGGGGAAGTGGACTCGATGTGCATCTGCCTTGGAGAAAATTATCTCCATTTCCTTATACCTTTGTGCCTTGACAAGTCTACTTGCCAAAACATTCATGCATCTTTGCTTCATGTTTTCTCTTGCCTCGTGCGTGTAATTCTTCCATGATCTTTTGGAGTCACGTCTATGGTATAGTTTACCCAAAATGTTACAAATAACCCCAGTAGGTGTATTAATGTTATTGTCTCGACGGTCATCATTACGCCACCTTCCATAATTTTCATGATCGTTAGGATGATCATTTCTGCTATCATTTTTCTTTCTTTTGTTTGCTTGTACTTCTAAAGCCGACCTTCTATTACTAGCCTTTCTATCTCGTCCTTAAAGTATATGCCTTCACTCGTATAGTGTCCTATGTCTCCATGGAACCTATAGTATTTGTTTTTATTGTGCTTATTTGGATTCAACCTTACTAGGGGAGGACATTGGAGATAGGGCTTGTCACTGATTCGATGATAAATGTCGTTTATTAGGGCTATGAGTTCATGGTAGTTGTCATATCTTTGCTGGGGTCAAGGCTTGCCATCCTCCTGCTTTTGTCATTTGGTGTTGTCTATGATAACAACCTGGCTTGGCTACAATGATAGTGAATCATATATTGGCTTTAAACTGCTCGATCCTTGAGGGTCTCCCCTCTTCTTTTTGCCCTTGTTTGACCCCTGACCGCCACTACTACTGCCATTTCCCACAGTTTGCCTAAAGAGCTAGACTTTTTACTTTTTCCTAGTTGACGAATCTCCTGGCTCTCTTGAAGAATTCCTTGTACGACTTTGGATGCTTATGGTCAAGATCATCCCTAAAGAAAATGTCCATACATATACTACTCAAAGCTTCCGTTAGAGCAACTCCAAGACTCCTCCCATTATTGCTACCTCTTCTGTGTATCTGGCGAGCTAATTCTTCAAAGATTCATTTGGCCCCTAAGTTAAGAAGTTGAGCTTTTCTTTGGATGGGAGTAGAGCCCTGACGCACACAAACTGGTTCAGAAAGGCAACCTTTATCACCTAGAGACAAGTAATGCTCCCAACTTTAAGGGTCCTAAACCATCGTCTAGCCGAACCTACCAAAGTTTGGCTAAATGCTCGACACATGGTTTCCTATGGGACTTAGTAAAGTTCCATATAGGACTCATATATCTGGATGTGGTTGTCTAGATCCATCAAACCTTCATACGGAGACATCTGTAGGGGTTTAAACCTTTCTAGAAGGGGTACTTGCATGATTCTACGTGCAAAGGGGTTGGTATAAGTGAACTCCTTGCCATGATGGATGTTGAGCTTTTCTTCTAATTTCCCCACTCTTTCTACTAAGTGTCTAGCCCCTCTTGCAGGAAGTCCTAATGCAGCTTGTATGTTGGTTCAACTATTGAGCTATCAGTTGAGGATCTACCTATGGGTTTTGCGGTGGTTGGTCGACAATAGGAAAATCCACCAAGTTAGGTAATTTCCTAGTGAAGCGGCTCTTCTTACATGCAACACATTTCTCAAATCTCCCCCATAAAGTTGGTCCCTGAGATCTCTTCCATTTGAGGTGGAATCTGTGTCCTGTCTATAATCTCGCCTAGGCAGTATTGTTGGGAGGCCTCCATTTTGTTTTTGTTGGTTTCCTTGTCGGTTCAATGCTTGAGCTGCTCGACACCTTCTCTCACGGCTACCTATTGAGTTTGTCCTTCTGTTATGGCCACCTACAGTTTCGACGGTTCCTTCAGGGACCTCCTACTAGCCACCTGGTTACTAGGGTTATCCCATAGGTCTATCGAGTTCGCACCTACAGCGTTACCATTCTTGCCTTGAATTTGATCCAAGGCCACCATGATCCTTTTAGGCATTCCACTCATCCGTTCTACCTTTTACTCCAAAACAACACTTCTTGAGGGTTGCCTCTCCTGCCTCAATCCTCCAACTTCCCTGGCAACAATGGGGTTGTTGGAGTTATCCCCTGTATGGTTGGTTCTTGTTGTCACCATGATGATAGTGGAAAAAGTTTCGATTTAAAATTAGATAAATCCAGAACTCATCCTAGTGCCCGTTGTTAACGATGTCTTTAGTTCAACAATTATTTCACGATTCACTCAAGATGAATGATAGCAATAAGAGAAGTAAAAGCTTGTGGAAAATAAAGAACACAGGAAATTATAGTGGTTCACTTAATATGAGTTATGACTACTTTTAGATTTTTCTTTTATTTCTTCTGAATACATAAATGTGAGAAGGCTAAATAAAAAAGAGTCCTTTCTCTAGGGTTTTCTACCTCTATTTATAGCTATAACTACCAAGTGATTAAATTACAATAATTTAAATATAAAATCAGGAATATCCCTTTCCTGATTTCATTCTCACTTTCTTCATATTTGACTTTCCATGTCTGTTGTGTGGATCACTCTAATCCTTAATTTGATGAGGATTTGATTTCATATATTTGTAAGTCAAATATGTGCCTCTAGTTCAATAAACTTGGACATTCCTTCAACTCGTCCTCTTGCCTTTCCTAGGATATCTCAGCACTTGGGAGAACCCTATTAGCTTGTTTTCCTATTGAGATCTCTTTTGAGACTTGGGCCCTTAACTGAGCCTTTTCAATCTCAACGTTAGGCCTTGGACCGTCGAGATTACCCACAACAATAGCAAATTAGATTAGCACACATATTTTACAAGCATAAACATTACTACACCGGCAAATTATTTAAACAAGTTTGCACACTGATCAGCTACGTGCATGGTTCCTAAATGTCTGAGTATTTACTTGAAAGAATAATACTACTATTCACGGCTGTGAATAATGGGATAGAGCTATGAAGAAGATCGTCAAATTGCCAAATCAAATGGTCCGTTTGGTTTGGAACTTTATAACTAATAGTTTGGACTAGATCGGATCATTTGTATAGCTATAAATAAAAAAATAAATATGTATAATACATATTACCTACATCCTTTCTCAATGTTCAAATCCTTCCTTGTATGTGTATAAATGTATGTATATGTGTGATTGTATAATGTGTTATTTGTTCAATGAACTTTTTCTAGGATATATTTTGTAGCAAAGTAGAAATGCTTACATTATAATGTCTTCCTGCACATTATTGATAAAATCCCCTTTGTGTAATTCAAATAGTTTCTTGTTTTCATGTTTTCGTCGTACTCTGCACCAAGCAAAAGAAAAAGTCTACCGTTTTCCTTATTTAGCACGTGAATACTGTAATTATAAAATGTTAATTTGAGCATAATAAACGATGTGTGTTTGTATTCTTGTCTATATTCTCGCAACATTTTTGCAGTTACTTTGGAAATTTTGTAATTGTATATTCTCTCTTTTGAGATTTTGCTTTGCAGTTCGTAATTGTATATTCTTTATTTGAGGTTTTAATTAATATTGTTAAATGTTAAGGTATGGTTTTGCTAAAAAGTCCTAAATTGCAATTCAAACCAAACCGGACTGTTTTTGGTCCCAATATTTTAAAAGATCCGGTCCGATCCCAAATTTTCTCAAACCGACTGGCGGTTCAGGACTAAACTGGACAGTGCACAGTCTTAACGAGATGATCGAAATTATAAGAACAATATTTCATCACTGTACCAATCTCCGATGGGCTTGCACTAATGGCAAATTTCCACTTCACTTTGCTAACGAAAGTCGGCGAGAAAATATTCTCAGGCTTTTCTGCGGAAAAAACGAGCCCAATAAATCACAGTCGAATCAAATCAACAGTAAACCGACCATTCCACATTTAGCGGCAAAATAGGCACCTCGCCGTTAGCTCTCATCTGTGTCTAGCGTAGCTCTACAGAGGCAAAGAGAGATGAAATGGTTCAAGGTCAGTGGCAAAGTCTTTTTTTTTTTTTTTAAATGATGAGGCGTCATGAAAAAATATTAGTTATTAACTTAATTAATAAAAACATAGTTCTATATTTAATTTTTATATGGTGCTACAATTTTTTATTTTTTTTTGTTGTATAACCTGCTATTAATTGATAGTGTATTTTTCACTATTTTATTTTGGGTGGAAAAATTGGCGCACCCTAATACTAAAACATACAAAACGAAAGAGGAGATACTGCAGAGAAATTATTCACAAAGGAGCACAAAAGGGTTGGCAGAGGCCGGAGAAAAGTGGATGTGATGTGGGAAGATTATGATTACAATAGTGGTATTTTACATTTTAGGTTTATTTTGTCATTGTTTGTTGTTATTTTTTAAATAGTCGTTTATCGTAATGAATGCTTGTTATTATTTAGTTAAAAGGCTATAAATACTGTGGTAAGCTAATTGTAATAGTTAGACTAGAATGTTGAGTATTGAATACAAGTTTAAATGTTTTCTTTTCTTGTTGGGGGGTTTTTCTCTCTGAGCTGCTGTTTTTATGTGGGTTTTCGGATCTTCCCTTTCGGTTAGAGCAGTAAAATATTATTTTCCTAATTCCGCTGCATAAGGCCGAAGGACACATTGAATTCTTGTTCAATTGTCGCTACTCTAATAGCTACAGTCATGTTTGCTCCATACCCCAGAGGCAACAATGGCAAATCTAGAGTTCCAATTTTCTTGCAGATGGGTGCATTCTTGGTGTTTATTGTTTCAGATGAGCTAACACTCTTTTCATCTTTGACATCAGTTTTGCTGTTCTTGTCAATTCTAGCCGCTCGTTACGTCGGAAAATATTCCATGGAATCATTGCCGAAAAGGCTAATCCTAGGTCTTGCTTCTCTCTTCTTTGCAATAACCGCAAAGGCTAAGATGGATTGTTGTCCCTACTTGTTTTGCTATCCTTTGTCTCGGTGGCTGTTTTTATCTTGCCACAGCCTCCTTTGCTCATCCAAATGGTTCGATCAACATTTGGATTTACCTTTCCCCCTCAAAGCTGTTGGTGATTTACCATGTGTAATTGAAAATCCGACCTTTAAATCCGACCTTTAATAGTGACTGATTGATACCTGCTGACCTAGCAGGTGGATGACGAGCTGATAGTTCAGGTGAGCCAGATGGGCTGGCGTGTCAGATTAGCCATAAAATGGGCTTTTTGTAGTGTTAAGCTAAGGCTTTCAAATAGGTCTTTTGGCTTTGTTTTATCTAAATTTTCTTCGTACCAATTTTATTCTTATTTCAATTAGATTTAAAACTCTCAAGTGAGTTAAAAATCTAATTGGATTGAATAATACGGGCTTGTTCATGTTTTTCAACTTTTTAAATTATAATCCACTTATAGAACCCCACTTATAGTTTAGGTTCACGTACCTTATCTTTGCCCATATCATAAGATATGGGTTGAGCTTGTACCTTGTGAAACGGGTATCATCACTGACTTGATCAATAGCAAACACCCTGCCAAGAAAAGGGGTCAAAGAAGGTACAATAGAGTTGACTAAAAATTGCAATGGATTCTTGATAATGATGAATTTTAATTGCTACAATAACACTTGGATGACAAAAATTAACTTATGTACTATTTTGCAAAATGCATGCTAACATCTTGTCCCCAAATGCGGCCAACAAACGACCCCGACGGGTGACAAGAAGCAACAAAGTTATCAGCAGCTCTTTCACAACTTTTTTCAACACAAGCAATGAAAAATCAACACCGAAAAGATCTTAACAACATAAGAATATATAGACATTGTGAAACCACCATCTTTTAATATTTTGAGTCAACTTACACATTGATAAACTCAGCCAGTGTTTATTTTTTGCCTTGAAATGATTAGACATGGAATCTTTTTGTAAGGACATCGTACATTCCTAGGTTTGTGGATGTTTCTGCACTCATTATGATAAAGATAAGATCATTATGCTAGTGACAGTAGATAATATTTGGTAAAATTATAAGAAGAAAGAGCAAAATAACATATTTAGGTTAAAATTTGCTAAGAAATATTATATAGATTCAAAATGTATAGTAAATAGTATATTATGAGAAATTAAATAATATCTCATGAGAAATTGAGAACAAAAATCCTATAATACCCTATTTTCTCCTCTTTATCTCCTACCTTTTCCTTTATCGGCACCACCGGTGGCCGAGCAATATAGTACTACTTTGGTAATACTGTATTACAGTGTCAATGCAAAAATTTATAATTGACTTCACCACACTATCAGTAGCCAAAAAATACAATATTATTCTGGTAATACAATATTACTGTGTAAATACAAAAATTTACCATGACTTTTTTAGACTACCAGTGGCTAGGAAATACAATATTACTTTGGTAATACTGTGTTATCATGTAAATACAAAAATTTACTAGCGACTTCATCGGCCACTGGAAATACAATATTACTTTAGTAATACTATATTTTTTGTGTAAATATAAAAATTCATCGGTGACTTTTCTAGACCGTCGATAATCGAGAAATACAATATTATCCTGCTAATATTATTTTACTATGTAAATACAAAAATTTTCTAAGGACTTCACTAGATCGCTAGTAGCTAGGAAATATAGTATTAAGTTGGTAAATACCATATTACCGTGTAAATATAAAAACTCACCAATAACTTCGCAGGATCACTAGCTATCGGGAAATGTAGTATTACTTTAGCAATATTGTATAAATACAAAATTTAACAATGACTTTGTCAAACTGTTAGCGGCCTGGAAATATTGCTTTGATAATACTGTATTATTTTGTAAATATAAAAATCAATCGATGATTTTGCCAGACCACGGGCAACCGAAAAACACAATATTAACTTAATAATATTATATTATTGTATAAATACCAAAATTTACTAATGACTTCGTCAGACATAACTGACACTAATGATGATGTCAGCAACTGCAAAATATAGTTTATATATAAACACTATATTTACATTAAATATAAAAATTTACCAGCGACGTGGGCGATACTGGCTAGTAAATACACAAATTTCACAACATTAAAAAAAGAAACAGATTTCACAACACTAAAAAAAAACCTTCCGTACAAAAACTCCATACTCCATAAAAAAAAACTCAAAAAAAAAAAAAAAAAAAAAAAAAAAAAACTCCATACAAAAAATCTTGATATTTTACCTCTTATCATCTACCATCATTCTCCGATGCTTCTGTCCATGTGCTAACGAGGCAAAGGTCCTCCGACGACAACGCCTGCCTCATTGCATCTTGACCAAGCTGATCTTTGCAATGCCAGTAGTTACGCGCTTGTCCATCCACTCGACATCGTTGGATCTGGCAAACAAAGCTACGTGCCACTTTCTCTTCCCCTTCTGTCCACCTTGCTACTCACATCCGTCTTCAACCAACTCAGAAGTCGACGGAGAGCAAAACCTCAAAGATTCTCAACGAACTTCACCACTGTCGATGAGGAAAATGTCATGACTCTTCTCTGTAAAGATCGCGATCTCCGTCAGAAGCTCCGGCGATCTCCGTCAAAAGTACTCGCTCTACTAGTCGAAGATACTCCTTGGATGTTCGGAGCTCATTCATCTAGTGGTGGCCTCGGAGTTCGGTCATGAGCGGTGGATTCCTCGCCAGAGATCTGACAAGAGAAGAGAATTGGAGAGAGACAAAGAGAGAGGTAGATAGCAGAAATTTTTGTTTGAACATGAGAAGAGTTGGATCTGGTAGGGGTATCTTGAACTTTTTATATTTGTAGAATACTGAAAATGATACTCTTTACACTATTTTAAAGCTACTAGTATTATTTATCAATTGAATAGCAAAATCTGCTATTTTGTATCATTTCTTTAATTTTTATGTAGATAATGATAATAGTAGGTATACGGTTACTATTCTATGAATACCTTTTATATAATTTACTGTTCTTTGTCATAATATCAGGTCTTGTTCTTAAATATATAAATAGATATAGATATGGATATGTAAGAATGTGTTTCACTCTATTGTTTAGCATGCCTTTGCCTGAATTTGTTTCTGTGCTCATTATGCTAAAGATTAGATCACTATGCTAAAGACAACAGATCTTATTAGGGACAACTTTTTGGGAGTAAATGATAATATTATGGCCGTTTGGTATTGTTTTCAAAATAGATGAAAATATTTTTGTTTTAAAAAATAAAAATTTTTTGAAAATTGTGCTGAGAGTGTTTTTAAAATTTTTACTTTAAAAAGCGTGTAAAAATATTTCTAAAAATTCCAAAAACGAAACAAACGGGGCTGTTATGTTCTGGGCTATGGTTTTATAAAATAAACATGTTTTTCTTGTTGCAATATGTTATGCACAATAATGAATGTGTTATGTTTTAATGGCAAATCTAGTTCCTAAACGTATTAATATATACATATGAACGTGTTTTAATGCATTGTTAAGCTTGCCCTAGAAAATAAAAAAATCATTTATGATAATGAATATATTTTTACATAATAAAATCTATCATTATTCATCTTTTTTAATCATAAATTAACTAACAAAACTATGAACAAAAGAATGAAAAAGTCGTTGAAAACATAACGATCAAATGGTCTTCGATGATTTTTTCCGCTTACTCGAACCTCTAGACGTCTCAGCTAGTTTTATTGGATCATTGCATAGCTTTCGATTGTGCTCGAACTGACCACATCATTCACATCTATTCTTCTTACGCGATTCACCGACAAATGGAATGCACTTTTCCTTCGGCCTTCCTAGAGGCCTTCGTGCCTCGGATGGTTGCGCAATGCTTTGCTCACTCGAAGATGACAGCAGATCCCACTGTGATATGTGTGCAATAGGTGTCAGCAACCACTTAACTAGTTGGTGGATCACTTTTTTAGTATCCTTTCTTCCTTTATTAAGCCACTTAACTAGCAACATCACCCAACAGTCCACGATCTTAGCTACCTGCAACTCTCTTGGCTTAGCCAAAACATTGTTCATAGATTTAGGTATATTAGTGGTCATGAAAGAAAGCCTGCTCCATGGCCATAATGACCTGGCCATCTTTCGAAACCTGCCTCAATAAGATTCTGACGAACTTTGGGATTGATTGCATCGATAAGCGGCATATGGCGTTCAAAATCAGACCTTAGATAAGCCCGGGGAGCATTATGAAACACACAAAGTATTTCACGATCCTTGAAGTTAGACTTCAAAATTGTTTATTAAATGATACACGCAGAAACCATGGTAAGCTTCAGGAAAAGCTGTAGCAATGGCATTCGGAATGCTTTTATGTCTATCATTAATAATAACCAATCGCATCCTTTAAATTATTGCGAAACCACGAATATGAGTCATCGTTCTGTGAGTCGACAAATGCACAAGCTAGTCGGAAAAATCTAATTATTCACATCCAGTGTTGGTCAACCAACATTGTGCTCAAGAATTTGCACTTTAAAAGGGTGTCTTCGTTCAAAATCACAAGGCAACAACATTGCCAACCTTGAATAGAAGCAGCCGTATATAAAAAAAAAAATTTAAAACGTCCTTCTCCATCATAACAACTACCTGTATATTGTTAAAAACAAATGATCAATTAATTATCTTAAACTAATATATTTAATATGATAAATTGTATATCATTGTCATAATTACTAAACATCACGACCACTGAAATGGGGACCAGGGAGCATAACCCCATTATAAGGACTTCATATTTCATTATCACAATCTAATATCATAATTATTGTAAAGCATGGCTAATTATAACAATGAGAAAAATAAATTTACATGCCCAGGTTGCTATTCAGAATAGCATCACCGTATATGGGCAGTAGCTTGTATGATTCTTTGGGACTGCACCTGATGCGTAAAAGTGCATGTACTTTTGCTCGCCATGCCTCTTGATAGCTAACATTAACCCCAAACTTTGTACACATGTGCTCAAGAATGTCACCTGGACCAATCTTCTCCCCACCATCCTCCAAGAACCTCTCCTTCACACAATTGGCTTACAAACAAACCAGTGCCTTATCAGTGGTCAGATTGTATTGCATCCAAGGTGCAAGTTTGCACTGCATTGTACTTCCTTATCTTCCATAAGGCCCCACCCTTAATGGATGAGGCCCGTACAAACCAATTGCATGGAAAAGTTGTGCTATTTCCTTCCTCACATGTCAAACACTCGACCAGAAATGTAGTTTTGTTAATTTTTTAACACGAAACTAGAAATTCTTTTTTAATTGCAAGCAATCTTAGGGCTTTCTGTTCGTAATCTTTTCAGTTATAAAATGCCCTCTCATGGATATCATATAAAAGAAAAACCTTAGCAACATCAACATCCTCGATACCTAACTCATCTGGATCATTGTTCCCATCATCAAGCACAAGGGTGTGTTGGAATTAAAAATAGGAAACGCAGCGGAAGGGGTGGATCGTTGACAAACAAAATTTTTCAAAAACTTTGTTCATCGGGATAGATATATAATTTTAATTAATAATAGAAAGCTTTAGGAATTTTACAAACCTTTTGAAGACTATCAGGGTATCCTAGCTTTCCTCTTTGACACCACGATCTTCCAATCCAAGCCTCCACACCAATGGAAAGACGAGTGGGCGTCAAACTGCAAGAATGAATTTTGAATTTTCCTCATACTTTTCTGAATCTGCTATGTACTCAACACATGAGACAGCAGACATTTTTTTTTCAGAGAAAAACACTCAGTTTTTCTCTCTGAGTATTTTGCAAAAGTTATGTGAATCAAAAAACTCTTAAGATAACTATTATCTCTCCCTATTTATATCTGTGCAATTAGTTATTTTTCAATTGACTTTTTAATATGAAAATAATCACCATATCACACATATAAAAAAAGGATATATTTGTTTTTTTTGGCCGAATCACAAATTGGCACATATAGGGTTGTAACTTTTTTACTTTCCCTTTCCTTTTTCTTTTTCTTTTTCTTTTCCTTTTTTCCTTTTTCTTTTTCTTTTTCTTTTCCTTTTTTTTTTCTTCCCGAATGAATCATGTAGGTGATTCTTTCTATATATATATATATATATTAAAAATTTTGTTTACGTGAAACGTAAACTTTTAACTTTTTTTTTTTTTAAACGAATCACTTCATGATTCGTATATAATATATATATATATATATATAAAGAAAACGTAAACGTAAGTTTACGCTTTTGTCTTCTTTTCCTTTTTTTCTTTGTTTTATATATATATATATTAATATATTATAAAAACTTATA
>CAMOHE010052876.1:0-15965 GCA_946598075.1 Artocarpus hirsutus | reverse complement strand
ATTAACAAAACTTTAAATTAACATCTATTAAGATAGAAGACCTTAAAGCATATAATGTTCTGTAAAGCATATATTAATAAATAAATAAATAAATAAAGTAAATTTTTTTATTATATTTGTGTGCATATATTGTGCATCCTTAATGAATATCATTAAAATTTTGTAAGTATTTATGTGACCTTAAATATTATATATAAGTGTTATATACCAGGAGATAATATTTAAGGATGATAATTCAAATGGTTAGTAATATATAATTAATTCTTCAATTAAAGTATAGAATCTTTAATTGAATGGTACTAGTGTAAGTCGTTTTTATTATGAATGGAATGTTTATATCCTAACAGTCAATGTAGTGAGTTTTTAAATGAATACACTGTACATGATGAGATTACATAGGATCAGTACATAATGTGATATGAAAAACTAAATAATCTTTGTTAAATATAGTAAGTATCGATCACATTGATCGATAGTCATATATAAGATGATCTCAATTCTAAATTATTAACATACTCCTATTTATGGAATTATATCTTTTAATTTATTCAGTATGGACTCAAGAATAAAATCCTATCCCTTGTATTTTAGAGGCATAATGTAATAAGTAGCTAGGAATATTAATATTACAAAGAATCCATTCCTTCTTTAATAAGAAGCAGATAAAAAATTTTCTTGAGTATTGATTCAAGTCTTGAACGAGCTCTCAATTCTGGTTAAGTTTATAAATTATTCAATAAAGAATTACTAGCACTTAAGGATAAAGAAATAATAAGAGAAGTTAACGGATTTTACCTACCTCTAATTATTAATTTTTAATAGAGGATTAATTTATATAAAACGGTTATATCAAATATACGGCTCTAAAATATGATTAATTGTATTTATAAACATGAACTGCAACATTTGGTACTAACATGTCATGAAAGTATTATTTTGGACCCCAACATTTTTTTTTTATTCCACTTACCCTAACTTTTGATTTTACTTGCTGAAGAATCTTTTTCATAGTTAAAAATTGTTAAACATCATTTTTAAACTAAAATTACTAAACTATCCTTTAAAATTATTGATATATTAAAAAATTAATGAAAAATAAAACAAAAATTAATTAAAAAAATTCTAAACAAAAACCCTAATTTTTTTCTTTCAAAAGAGCTCTTTTTGCAGGGTATCAATGGAGGTTATAAAACCCACCGCACCTTCACCAGACCCCTTGTCATCTATGGCCGCCAGCACGTTGCCGCTGCCGACCCCGAGTATTGCCACTTTCTCCACCTCACCGGCTCCTTCTTAAAAAAAGCTTGAAAGCTTCATCGAGCGAACATCTAGATCTGAGCAAAAGGAAGTTGTTGTCAATAAAATACTACTTGACACACCATGAGAGATAAGCTTCAATAAGAAAGCAGACACTACAGGAATCAAAATAGTAACAAATTGTTGCTTCCCATAAAATTGTACAAATGTTATGCTTAAAAATGTTTCTAAACCATGAGCAAATTCAAGTCAAGTATGGTAAATTACATGAGCAAAATGTTGCCTATTTGGAAACAATTTCACGAGAAAGGAAAATAAAAAATAAAACGCCACAAAATTCACAGGAAAAAAAATAGCAAAAAAAATGTGAAAAAAAAAAATCGAATTGGAGAATTTGCAGCTACGAATAGGGAAAGGAGAAGGCAAGAGAAAACTGACGGTGAGAGAGAGAAACTAATGTAGAAAACATGGAAAACGAGAGAAAAATACGAGAAAATTAGGGAAATTAATTGAAAAAAACACAAACAATCAGGTGAAAATCAACAAATGCTCACAACAACATATACAGAATTCTAACCTTTGAGTGTTCATACGTAATACAAATTTCTCATACTCATACCAAAAAGCAGGCCACTCTATTCTTTTCTCTTCTTCTCCTTCCTTTCATTTCTTCAGCAGTGAATTGAAATCAACAAAAGAAACTCCAAACTTTAAAAACAAAAACAAAAAACAAAAAAAAACGCTTTTGATTTTCTTCTGAAAATAAAAACCGTTTTCTTAGCTTTATCCGCAAACAAGAAGGAGGAATCTCCAAAGATATTGGACTTTTTGCCATACAGAAAACAAAAGCCCCAAAATGCCAGAGTAGATACCTCAAATTCAAAACCCAAAAAAATGGTTCGAAAAAATCCAAATTGAATTTTGCTAGGTTAATGCAAGAAAAAGATAGCAGAAGCTGAGAGAACCTGGGCAATTGAATTTTATTTCTTGTTTTTTACTTTTTTTTGGTTGGTTTTAATTTTCTTTAAAATATTGGAAATATTGATTCGATGACGCAGCATGATTTAACAAAATTTTATTGATCACCTAGAAACATAACCATGTTGCCATAAACAATAAATAGAATTCTAATTAAACGTATCTATTGATGAACTTAAAGCAACACGTCTAACTGAAAATCTCAACCTTTAGATCTCAATGCTATGCCTCTTTTTTTAGTTGTCGTGTGTGTAGACACAACTTAATAAAAAGACTCACCTCATACTCTCTTCTAAATTTCTCACTCTAAAAGAAGCATCAAAAGCTCTCTTTTATTATACTTAGCATAAATGAGGAGAAAAGACATCTATTTATAGAATTTACAAGAGGAGGTAGAAGTCTATCAAGATTAGGAGAAGATTTTTCTCTCTTCTCCCTCTAGCCTTACACCCCAATCACAATGATTTTCTTATCACTATGCATGCCTATCACAATCAGAGAAAGATTCAAATCCTAGCCATTCATAGTATAGGATTATACGATCATCTGTATTATCTAGAATAATTCCCTTTTAAATAATTGTATTTAAATTAGATTCTAATTATTCTAAATAATTATCTAACTTAAATAATTATGAATAATTATCTTTTATTCAAAATCAAATATAATTAGGATTTGAATTAATTATTTAAATAATTAATTATCACAACATCCCAATAATTAAATTTGAATAAATATTATCTTGAAATTAATTAATTAACTAACCAATTTCTAGACGTATCCCTCTAATAGGCACCTACAATCCTTTTGGACTGGGCTAGGTGCCAGATATAGTCTAACTAGACTGTTGGGTCTGTACATTGATAGGTCTAGTGACCCATCTATCGTAACCTCGTGTATTGCTTGTGGAAAACTGTATTATACACAACTAGCAATAAATTTGTGAGCTAGCATTGGGACTAGATGAACATATATTATTAAGCTCCAATAGTGTCACTCTACTAAAGAACCAAAGCTACACTCTTGATAATATATCATATTACAAGACTATTTATTAGTTTGTCTATGACCTCTTAAGCATATTTGTATCCCCATAAATTATCCATAATAAGATAAAGGATATAATTATGTTTTCCTTTCCAATTATTTTATCTCAAAGTTCCATTATTTCACTTATTTGAGAATTTTCATTTATAATAAATACAAATAGAAAATCATCTTGTTACCACAAGTATTCAGATGACCAAGACCTTGTTCTTTTTTGAAATTCTCGAATGATGTCTTTGTGAGGATAACATTAACTCTTTGTTAGAAAGCTATGGATTCCTTGTCTATGAATTATGCTCTCATCGAATATAGGTTGTATGTTCAACATACTGACAAAGGAGATTTCAATCATCGGAACTCCTGTCTTTGCCTTATCAAAAAATACAAGCTATAAACATAGAGTCATAAATCCACTTCAGAATTAAGATCATATAGATGATTACCAAAGTGAATTGATTTAAAATAAATGATTTGGTGTGCGACTGCCATTAGGTCTACCACAACCAATGTGTCTACCATGGAATCAATTCGCTCTGACAGCCTATAAACTGTCTCCCTAATTGGACATAGATCCCTATTATAGTCTTGTTAAGTTTAAAGTATCCAGCTAAATACATAGACTACGGACTATATTATTTAGACTCTTTATCTTGGTCTTCTATCTATACTATATATAAACACCATATATGTCAAATCCCAAGATTTGATTATAATAGTCATAGAACACATGTTTGCTAAATTCTTAAACATAATAATGAAAGCAATACGAGGACCATTATTAACACATGAAATATTCACATTATTTATTTATTTATTTAATCCAAAATGTCATTAATTACAAATAAAAATATTTATTCCTTAAGGCACCAATAATAACATAAAAATATTAGGTATATTACTAAAATACCCTAATTAAAGAGGTGACATGCGCCTTACATAGGGGGGAAATTAATGGATGTCTATTAAACTGGTCCCTCAGCAACTAAAATCAAAGGTTGGAGTCGGTGGAATAAAAAAAAAGATTGGGCACCAAAATAATACTTTCACAAAAGGTTAAGAACTAACGTGGCAATTAACCTATCTGTAATTTTAAGAGTGCAATTCTACGTTTTTAGTGGAGTAACATTGAAATTAATAAAAGAGTAATATATTAATTAAAGAGTTTAATAAATATATTGGTTTTATTAGAGCTTGAAATTATAGATTCATTAGTCTCCCAACCATTTTTGTAAATACTGTTTGGACAAATGAAATTATTATTTTAATTACTTAATTTAGAATTATGACATTCTAAATTAAATATCACTCAAAATAAATTTATTATGATTAATTATTTAATAAATAATTATTTAATTTTGGAGTTGTCCCACCCACTGTGTGTGGCACACACTGCTTTAATTACTTAATTTAAAATTATGACATTCTAAATCAAATATCAATCAAAATAAAATTAATTATGAATTAATTTTATAATTATTAAATAATGAGATTATTTAATAAATAATTATTTAATTTTGGAGTGTGTCCCACCCATTGTGTGTGTGGCGCACACTACCATAGGTAAGGATTCCCTATGTAATCTAAGACTTGTTTATCAAATTTATTTTTCTAGAAGTTTTTAATTTTGATAAATGTGATTTAATTCAAAATTGAACCTCTAAATCTAGAAACAAATCAAACTGGGTAATAAGCAAAATTTTCTTTCTCCTTTTTTCCTCATTGGTGCTACACACACAAATATGGTATCTGCATGTGGCGTCTATTATAGATAAGGATTCCCTATGTGGTCTAAGACTTGTTTATCAAATTTCCTTTTCTAGAAGTTTTTAATTTTGATAAATATGATTTAATTCAAAATTAAACATCTAAATTTATAAACAAATCAAATTGGGTAACAAGCAAAATTTTGCTCTCTCTTTTTCTTCTCATTGGTGCCACACACAGAGATATGGTATTTGCATGTGGCGCCTATTACAGATAAGGAAAGAGAAATTTGTCTCTTTTATTCTAATTAAATATATGATATTTAAAATTAAAAATAAAGGAAGGAAGTTTTAAGAATAATTAATTAGGTCTTACATTCTCCATAAATAAAGGCTTTCTCTATTCATTCTATACACAATTGACAACAAGGTGAAGCCATGATTTTGTTTTAGGGGAAAATAAGCTAAGAATGCAAAAAAACTCTAAAAAACTGTCGCTCTATCAACTATCAATACTTTAAATAGTTAAAAGGACATGTAGATTCAATTTGTTGAATTTTTTATTACATAAATTTAAAATTTTCTTTAAAATTTAGTTTCTTCTTGATTTACTATTCTCTTTTGAGTTCATTTTAATTAAAAAAAAGAATAGAACACTTATGAGAAAATGTTTTTGATAAAGCAAAACTGATAATAAATCATTTAGGGAGTGCAAACGAGATACATGAAAAGAACTTTAAATATAAACACAATAAAAAAAATTATTTCAATAAGGCAATAAGGAAAATGTATTTATGAAGGCTGTATTTATTTAAAAATATAGTATTATTTTAGAGAATTAAAAGAAAAAAATATTTAAATAGAAACACATTTGAGAAACATTATTGAAACGGGAGTAAATTAAAAATAAAAGATTAATAAGGCACAGACAAAAGAATAATTTTAATAGGAATATATTAGAGGAAAGAATTTGTTAATGATAGAGGGCATATATAAAATTTTGTGAATCAAAGGGAGGCATGTATGAAAAGTTCTTAAAAACTATGGGCAAAAATATAAATGATCAAATAAGCACCTTGGGCCTGGGCTTTGTCTGCCCCTGATTGAGATTCTTGATAAGACTGTAAAATCTCTACTAGGTTCCTTAGCTATAGACGTGTATGAAGAGAAAAAGAGAGAGAAGAAATGTTCTTCATCCTCAGTCCTGCTTTACTTATGTTATTGAGATTAGTAGGAGAGAAAAGTAAGTGAGTGATCTCTGAAAATCGTAATTCCTTTGACGCCTGCATGTTCATCTGATTGGTGCCAAGGACTAGGCGAGAAAGACGGTGGTTTTGCTTGGAGAATGTTTTTCGAAAGAATTTTTCACACCTCTTCTCTTCTACTGGATAAGCATAAATTATACGTATATTTATTAAGCATTAAATTAATATATTCTATAGTATATTTTACATAAGTTTTAAGAAAATTTTTATTGTATACATTTCATATCTTTATCACGTTTTTGTATTTTTCGCTAAATCATTTTAGAAAACCAACAACATCTTGTAAGAAATGTCGAATTTATAAAGAAAATGGGAACTTATCACTCTAACATTGAAAACATTTTTATTTGTTTACTAAGGTTAGGATATATACATATTAGCTCACCCTTTAAGATAAAAAAAAATGAATTTTTTTTTTTATAATTAATGTGAATAAAACAGCTTTTTATTCCTTTATTTTTTTAACTAAATTGGGAAAAATATTGAAGTTGTACCTTCTTCATGAACTTTGAAAAATTTTGTGCATGAATTTTGATGCAACATGGTACGAACATATTGGAGAAGCAATAAATTATCATTACATATTGTTGCTTTTTGACAAATTGATAAGTATATGTAGGGATTTTTATAAAGTGGGAGACAATAATGCATGGATAAAAGCCTAGCTATGTCGGTGTGGAATCGAACCTCCTTTAACCAAGTATTTTCTTTGCTTTTTATGACTTTGAGATGAGCAGGGAAAGAGGACATTCAATCCCTTCACGAACAAAAAGGAAAAAGATAAAGATAAAGCCAGAAAAAAAGAAGCTATAGTGGGGGTAAATTCTATACATGCGGATAGGATCCATACGTGCTGAACATGAGGAAAGAAGTAAAGCAAGAATTTTAACCCCAAAAAAAAAAAAAACAAGTGTTGAATCTTCAATTCATTACGTTTTTTAAGACAAACGTTTTTACATGTCATAGCGCTGGTGGGTAAGATTTTAGCAGTGTTGGTCAGCCATGGAGGAAAGTTGATTGAAGTCACAGGAGAATCAAGAATAAAGCCAGAAAAACCAACAAAAAGAGACTCGACGGTACTAAAATGTCACTTTATATGTAGAGATAACATAAAATAGCTTTCTCATCGAAGAAAAGAAAAAAAGGATAGAATTAACCAACGGTTTTTAGAAAACCCTCATTTAAAACAAACGACATTTTTTGCTAATAAGTATTGCCTGATTTATGATGACAATTTTCCACAAAACCGACGTCTAATAAGAATCACATAAGCGACAATTTCTAGTAGTGAAAGAAATCACATGTATGAACTCTTGTTGCTAAAAACTTAAATATGGAAATAATTTATTGAGTATATGAAATAAAATTTAATTTACCTACTTATATTAAGTATGAAAAGGGAGAAAAAAAAAAAGAAATTGAAGTTGAAAGATCTATTTTAGTATTTACTAAATTTATAAGTTCTAATTGATTAAATTTATCGAAAGCATAAATAATATAAAAGACCAAGCAATTTTTACTTAGTTTTGGTATAAACCTAGCTACATTAATGGGGCCACATTTAGCTATTGAACAAACCACTAATTATAATCAATTTTAAACATCAATCAGACTCAAATAATATTAAAACTTCCTCTTGTGATTGTCACCCCTGTGTCACAACAATTAGATGCATTTATTCAACGAGCACTACTAGTTTTGAACGTCTTCACTGTTGGATCCTTTCACCTCATACATTGTCTCCTCCTTGAGACTTTAGATTCTTCTTTTGAAGAACACCAAGTGAAACTTACTCAAAACCTTATAAAAATTAACTCTCTAGACATACCAAGAACCACCTTGATTGAGGTTTATATAGAGCAGCTCTAAAATCTTATTATGATCTCAGATAATGTTCTTAGTATTTAAGTGTTCTAGTCAATGTTGCAACACTTATCTGATAAAATCTTAGCTCCAAATTCTGAAGTAAATTTGGATCTTTTTTATGCTATTTTCTTGTTCTTTTCTTTAAAAAAGTCCTTTAGCAAATAATCCCTTGAAGCAAATCACAATATCATGGTTTTAAAATAGCCAAAAACAAATCCCATTCAAAGGCAATTTTGAATCTAACTTAGATTAGGATTTTCTCTTTTAAACTTTCAATATTTATCTTGATATCAATTTGAATTCTTCTCTAAATATGATCAAATCTTTATCAGCCAATCCCCTTGAATTTCAAATTCTTCAACAAGATCAAGATAAGAGAGACATAATTTTGGTTTTTGAATTTCTTCAATATGACAAAAGTAAAGAGAAAGAAAAATCGAGGCCAACGCTTGATCAGTTGTTTATGCTAAAAAAAAAACCATTTGGAGCCCTACACATGAAACTAGATAATGGTTATGAAAGCTTGTTAGCTATTCTTTTATTAGAATTTGAAGAATATAAATAACTAATTTATGACAAATAGAGTAAATTATGCTGTTGTAGCCCAAACTATTCTTTTTTGCATAATACGTCTCAAACTTTTAACTCAACAATATACACCACGAATTTTGAAATCCTTAGCTATTGAAGTTCAATAACTAACAAACATCAAAAAGCATAGACAATTTTAGTCACAAAATTCGAATATGAGTTTTTTTAAGAGTAGAGTTCATCAATTTAAGAAAGAAATTGAAACTCAACACATGAAAAAGAGTACTTAATGAATATTAAAAGTAACGATTGAACCTCAATTGCTAATGATTTCAAAGTTCAGGGTGTACTATACCAAAATTAAGAGTTTGGAGCGCATTATGCAAAAAGTAATAGTTCAGGGTCTAACAATACAATTTACTCTAACAAATATATTTGATTTCAAATCACTAAAGCTTTGTAATCAAAATTTATCTTTGTGACTTGATATAATTTATTAGTCATTACTTTGACACTAAATGTTTAAAACTGAAATTAGAAAAAAAAAATCATAAAATTTGACTACCAAAATTGGTTTTTGTATTAATAAGAAACTAAACATTAGAACATTCTAACTATGTTGGCACTACATAGAAACGTTATTCCACACCATGATGCCAACCCAAAGAGTTCCTTATGCTTACATTACAAGGACCTCACCAAATTCGTCGTGCTTATCGCAAGTAAACACATGCATATTGTCACGCCCTGGGACCCAGGAGGTAACATGGCTGATTAATTAGTTTAATTAATTAAAATTTATTAAGTTAAAAGTTAATTATTTTAGAGAATTAGTTAATTAATAAAAATGTGATAAATTTGAAACTTTTGAAACAAATATTTATAATAATATAACCAATAAGATAAAACAAAATGAAATAAAATAGTAAAGAGAGAGGGGAAATGCGCATTGGGTCCCACAAGGCCCACAACTTGTGCACACACATAGTATCGACAATAATTTAATTACAACCACAGTCCAATATAGAAAAAGAAGTCAAAATAATACATGCCTTGATTAATTAATACAAACAACCTACTCGGGGTCTTCTACTGCTCGCGAGTCCGATTAGTGGACTCTCCATCGATCCTAAACTAGATCCCACCTAGAGGGGAAAGGTTTGAAAACAAATAAAATGTGAATGAAAGGCTAAGTAAGACTAGGTTACAAAAACATTTTATTTTGAATATAAAATTTATCTTTCAAGAAAATATTTTGAAAGTAGAATTAAATATATAAATGGATAAATAAATCCAATAAAATCAATCTTACCAAAAATTTGTTTATTGTTCGACCAAAAAGGATATTATTATCTTTTTTTAGACAAACCATAAGTATCACCACTATAGTGGCCCAGCTGGGTTTCAGAACCTGCCTCTAAGGTCGCACTTTACACGACCCAATCTTTAAGTATGACAACTTGCCCATTTATACATTTCTATAGTTATTACAAACTCATTTTACCAAGTATACTCATTTACATTTATTATACGGTTCATTATGAAAATCATCTCATTCTACTGTTTATGAAAACAACTCATAAAAATCTCTTTTTAATCATTCATTAAAAATATTTTAAAAGAAATCATTTTGAGGCCAAAAATCATTTAAAAACTTTGCTACCAAGAAAAGGAGTAGAAGCCCTACCATAATATTCTACACCACACTTAGCACCGCAATCCTGCTCTGCTATACGTTAGCTCCATAGAACCACGAACAAACTAAATATAGACTAAGTTTGTCAATATCTAACTTAGGATATTCTACCCTACTATTAATCTCATGGTGTCCTAGTGTGCAATTTATGTTTGTAAAATCATATTATAAGGTTAAAATCTCAATCTGAGTTTAAAATGGGAAAAAAGGGTGAAAAACAATAAATTTTAATAAAGCCTAGTTGGCCTGCCGGTTTCTCTGATCTGGCCTGTCGGACTACATAGTTCGGCTTGCTGGCTATCTGGGTCCGGCCTGCCAGCCATCTAGGTCCGGCCTACCGATGATATGAATTCAGCCTGTTGAATTCAAAGTTCGACCTACCGAATTGAAAAAAATTTAAAAATTTTCATACTGGGTCTCGGCCTCTCCGAGCCCAAATTCTCATTTCCAACCTGTTTTCTCACTTCCCAGGCATAAAAAATACTCATTGAAGATAGAAAAAGATAATATTAGACTTTTAAACTAATTTAAACAAGATTTACATAGAAAATTTCAAAAAAATGAGAAAAATAGAGAAAAATAGAAAAACTTGATTTAAATTTGTTTTTCATCAAACCAAGCCTAGATTCTAGATGTTTTAAGTTCCACTAACTTAAATTCAAGGTTCTCTAAGCTTAAAGAAGCTCGGATTTCAAAATGCAAAGAAAATAGAAAAATTGAAAAAAGTTTAAAATTTTGAAAACTAACCTTAATTTACTCTTCGAATTTGGTTTGTAATTGCTTAATCACGTTCCCAAGCTTCCAATTCAATGGAGGATTGAAGTTTGAACTCAAAGTTTTTGAATTAAAAGAGAGAGAAGAGAGAAAGAGAGGCATTGAGTGAGAGAGACGAGAGAGAGAAAGTGAGCTGAGAGAGGGAGAGAACGAGAATGAGGAAGAGAGTGAGGGAGAGTGAGGGTTAAATAGAGAGGAGGGGAGGTGGTTTTGAGCAAGAAAACCGTGTGCAACACACAGATTTCAAACGGGACGTATTTGATATTTGACAAATTATTTTGTTTCAAAATTCAAAATAACAAATAAAAATAATCAAGAATAATTAAAAATGATTTAAAATAATTCAAAATAACATTAATTTAAAAATATCACAAAATAGTCAGATTAAGTTTAAAAATACATCATGGCACACTAATTCACCATTTTATATACTAATAACACTTAATTAATTTTAGGGCATTATATATATGTGAAAAAATGTTCCTCCAATTCACTTTTCCATTCATTACAAGTAAACAAACTAAGGTTGTTTCTTTCTTAATTACAAGAATGATATGGCTTTTTTTTTTTTTTTTTTTTTTTTTGTTTAGAATATATATGTTTGTCTTTGAGATCTCAATAAGTGTTTACATGAAGTTTGCCTCTATTCCTCTGTGTTATAAGATGATGAAAGAGAAATGATCATCAGTAACTGTTACGAGTCCAAGCAACTAGCCTTACACTAATATTTTTTACATGGTCATTTGGTAACTTGGTTCAAAAAGAAGAAAAACTTCAGTTTAAATCAGTTTTGTCACAATATTTGCTTTTATAAATTTTAAATTGCTATAATATTTTTAGTTCGATATAGCGATCTAAACATCCTTTTCATGTTAGTTCTTACTTTCCTTTTTCTCTTCCTGGGTCATGTTGGCAAGCAGATGGAGGATCTTTGGTATATTGTATGTTTTATAAGGTCATAGCAAGAAGCTAAAATTATTGAACAAGGTAGCGTAGAATCTTTTTATTTCCTCGGCTCCAAGGCCGCTCCACAATTGTTTTGCCGACATTTGTAACAATTTTTTGAGTGCGTTTGCAACGTAATTAGAACCAAAAGTTGAAACGATTTTAGTATAGCATATGAGAGCTCTAAGCTGTAGCATACTTTTACTCTACACTATAGCATGTGAGAGCTTTACATTGTAGTAGTTGAAACATCATTTACTTAACGGCATTACCAAACACTATCTTTTGGCCTCATCTCTTGTCTCAACTTTCCAATCAGATTTACCTGACCAAAGGCTACTATGCTGTTGCAAAATTTCCAATCTTCAGTCACGCGGTTCATTGGAATGCAAAGTAAAGGGATAGGGATGGGTGGCACTAGAAAGACAAAAACATGAAGCACGTTAAAAACGCATTAATAAAGTCGATTTGTTCAATGAGAAGAATCACAGTTCTGGTACAATTAACGTAAAAGGGTGCTTCGAAGTCTGGAGGCAATGCCGATGAAGCCTTGGCTTCTGATAAGGTTGGAAATTCTGACAGCGTGACCTCCTAAATCAGACACGATAATGAACTCTTACAATGAAGATGATGTTCACAAGAGCGCAAGTATAATGTGTGCGTTAGGCACTCCTTCCTAATGGGAATAAGAAGCTCAACAAGCAGAGAAAGGAAGGAAGAATCCCGTGTTTCTCTTTTTTTCGGTATGCCTTTTACCATGGCCATGATTACGATGCTCACTGTGAATTTTACTCCAAAACCAGTGATCGACACCCTGAGGCATCGAATCTCAATCCCATTTATTGTTGTGGTCAAGAGCACAAGTGGTGGTTCTACGGCGCATCTGAAATGACCGGCCAAGTCAATTTCAAAAAGAGTGAATTCCTAGCGGCAGAGCAAGTGCTAAAGAGAATTCAGTTATCAGTATGTGCTTCTTTCCATGAATTAATGGCTCCTGGAATTGTTGTAGCTTTTGGCACTAAAAAATTAATTCTAATATAAACCAAATCAAAGTTTGACATAAATACCTCATTCAATTGCTCGGGATTCTGTCACGCCCCGGAGTATGGGAGGTGACGTGGTGGTTTAATTAAATTAATTAAGTAAGGATTTGGTTAAAAATAGGGTTTTAGAATGAAATTTATAAATAAAAAGGTGATAATTTTAAAATCGTTTAAATAGAGAAGTTAAAAATAAATGAATCATCATAATAATTAAACAAATAGAAATAACATTAAAATAATTAAATATGGGGTGGAACGCGTATGAGTCCCACTAGCCCACATATTGTGCACACACATATAGTACTGACAATATTATGATACAACTACAGTCCAGAATAAAAGAAAAGTTAAAGTCTTACATGCCTTGAATAGTAATTTAACCTACCAAATACTTCTACTGATCGTAAGTCCGGTCGGCGGACTCTTCTCCAATCCTATGCTGATATCCACCTAGGGTTAAGATTTTAAAACAGATAAAATGTGAGCGACAGGCTCAGTAGGACTATATTTAAAAATTATTCAACTTTGAAAGAAATTGCATAAGTCAAATAAACATATGAAAATGAACTGGAACAATCAACGAATAAATAATCAAATGTGAAATTAAATAAAATATAATCTTACCAAAATAATTCAAATAAATCAATCAAAAGAGTACCATTTTTTCTTTCCTGGGCAAACCATACTTGACTCACCACCGTTGTGACCCAGCTGGGTTTCGGGACCTGCCCCCAAGGTTGTTCACTACACAACCCGATCTCTGATATGGCATCATGCCCTCAATATATATAAACATATATTTCTTTGGTTCATTACATTTCTTCTTTACCATATATAAACATTTATATTCATTATGAAATTCACTATGAACATTTCTCAATCAATCATTTGTAAAGATATTTAAATAAAATTATTTCCCAATCAGTCATCAAAAACATTTGATAAAACTCATTTTTGGCTTAAATCATTTTGAAATAGGGCTACGAAAGAAGAGGGGTAGAAGTCCTACCTCAATACTCGTACCGGTGTCTCACACCGTAATCCCGGCCCGCTATACGTTAGCTCCGTAGATCCACGCACAAATCCTAAATGCATAGTAACTTAGCTCATTAGCATCTAACCCGAGGTATCCTATGATACTAAATCATCTTATGGTGTCCTAGTGTGCCATTTAGGTTTATAAAATCATTGTACAAAGTTGAAATTTAAATCAGGGTCCAAAACAGTTTAAAACGGGTAAAAATCACAAAATTTCTCTTGGCTCGGTCGGCCTGCCGGTTCCCCTGGTTCGGCCTGCCGGACTGCACAGTTCGGCCTGCCAGAGGAACAGGTTCGATCGGCCGAACATCTCTAGGTTCGGCCTGCCGGTCGGATGAATCTGGCCTGCCGATCCTTTGAATCCGGCCTATCGAACACGAAGTTCGGCCTGCCGATCTAGGAAATTCCAGAAATTTTCACGCACGGGTCTCGACATTTTCGAATTCAAATCTTCAAATCTAACCTGTTTTCTCAATTCCCAGGCATGATTGTATCATCATAAACAATAGAAAATCATAATAGAACACTTTTGAATGAATTAAAACAAGTTTTAAACAAGATTTTTACAAAAATCCAAAAATAGAGAAAATAGAGGAAAAATGAAAAATCTTGATTCTAATCCGTTTTTGATGAAATGAAGTTTACATTCTAGCTAATCTAAGTCCATCTAACTTAGATTGAAGCTTTTCTAGGCTTAGAAACTCTAAAATTTCAAAATGCAAGAAAATCTTGAAAAATAGAAAAACTTTGAGTTTTAAAATCTAACCTCGAATCAAAGCTTGAAAACGTTGTTTTTGTCGTTGAATCTTGTTCCCGAGCCTTCGATTTCCTAGCCCGAAGCTTGAAAACGAAATTTTTTTTCAAAAATTTTGAGGGATTGAGAGAGAGAGTGAGAGAACCCGAGAGGAAGAGAGAGAGACGAGAGAAAGGGAGAGAGGAGAGAGAGTGTCACAAGAGAAAAATGAAGAGAGAGAGAGGAAAAGTGAAATAAATAGAAGAAGAGAGAAAAGTAGTTGCACAAAGCTGTGAGCAACTACACACTGTTTTCAAATCAAATTATTTTATTAAAACTTAAATTAACAATAAAAAACAATTTAGAATAATTAAAAATCATCAAAAAGTAATTAACACAAGGTTTCCACAAAGTAATCAAATTAAGTTTAAAACACTCATCATGGCACACTAATTCACCATTTAATGTTCTAATTACACTTAATTAACTTCGGGGTGTTACAACTCTCCACCCCTAAAAGAAAATTTCGTCCTCGAAATTTACAAATTGTCTCAAAAATAAAATAAATGCGGATACAACTCCCGCATACTCGATTCCAATTCCCAAGTGGCTTCATCAACCCCATGATGCTGCCACACGACCTTAACTAACGAGATCTCTCGACGACACAAACTAATCATTTTTCGGTCGATAATCTGAATCGGCACTTCTTTATATGTCGTGTCTTCCTGAATCTGCACATCCTGAAACGAAACGATCTTTTCCTGCTCAGGTGGACACTTTCGAAGCATCGATACATGGAATACATCGTGAACATGCAAAAGTTCCGAAGGAAGGTTGAGTCGATACACGACCACACCCACACGTTGAGTAATCTCGAACGGTCCAATATACCTTGGTGCGAGTTTTCCTTTTATTCCGAATCGCGAAATACCTTTACGAGGAGATACTTTCAAAAGCACAAGGTCTCCGACATCAAATTCCAAAGGTCGTCTCCTTTTATCCGCATAGCTCTTCTGTCGACTCTGAGCTGCTCTCAATCGATCTCGAATCACGACGATCTTCTCATTACTATCACGAATCTCATCT
>CAMOHE010052875.1:0-28800 GCA_946598075.1 Artocarpus hirsutus | reverse complement strand
ATTATTGTCATTACAACAATAATAGTAAACTTTACATAATTATTAATGTGTACAATTATTAACTATACACATTCAAAACATTAAAATTCTTGCATCCTTAAACTTGGTGCTCACCATTTTTAATTTATGGTATGGAGCTCATGATCATTATTGATCTGTGTTTCTCTTACTGAACTGTTATCATATAGGAATTCTCCACATGATCATAGTACGTTGGAAATTCCACTTTTGCCAAATAACATTGTCTTTTTGGCTCATGCATAAAATTAATAAATCATGAATTCTTGGTTTAGCACATTAAATAATTATTTTTAATTATTTTAATGTACTATCATAACATTACATTATTACATGTTTCATAAATAAAGCACATAATTTTGTGCATTCACAACATTAATTATTTCTAAGGTCTTACGGCTATTAAGACCTTTAAATATGCGTGTTAATAAATGCTAAACTTGTACTTTCTTAAGTACTTAGCTAAGTCATGAGGGAAAAACCCTCAATTAATTATAGCTATTAATGTTTAAATTTTTCGGGTCATTACAGTTTGGATGTTGTTAGTGTTGGAAAATAATTTTCTATGTGGGCCTACATATGTAATTAAATGTGTTATTAATGCTATTTTAAGGTAAAGCCTAAATTAAAGTGATATAATTAAAATAAAGTTAAAAGGCTTTTGGGTATTAAAATAATATATGGGTTATTATTATTAATATTATATGTGTAGATACCAATTTGTAATTTCTAGATTTTATGATGGACGAAACTGAAAATACTCTAAAATAACTAAAGTTATTTATTCTGGTTATGGTCCCAAATTCATACGTATTATTTCATTTAGAAAATTTCTAGACATTACTACTTCTCTGAAATCCCATCTTCAGAAAAGAATTAAAGGAATACGTATTGAATTGGAAGGCGATAACCCACAACAATTCAATATCATGAATCAAGATACGCTTCCGTAATCTAGAATTATTTCTCTCAATGATTTGACATGATTGATCCTTGGAACAATTTGGTTTAATTCGTTCCTACAAGTGGTATCAGAGCGATTTCATATTGAATTATCGAGGAATATTTTCTTAAGATTTTTCGGTTAATAAAGGATTATGCTTGTTTGTTTTGTTGAATAAAGATTTAGGATATATATATACACACACACGTATTATGAAATCTGGTTGTATGTATATAAAATATACATATTTAATTTTGTGGAATCTGGTATCAATTTGGTTGAAACAATATATATATGTGATTTCAAGTGATTCAGTCGAAAACAATTTGGTTTTATGGATTATCATATATGAAGAATAATGTTTTCAACATTTGTACTACATTTGTTACATGTGGGTTAGTTTTTTCTTGGTTTCATTCCTTCATAGTGTGGTATTCCATTTAAAACCATCCATGCAACCATTTGGTTTACCAGCGCACTCACTGCCGCCGGCAAGTAACTCTAGCCGAGACCCTCAGGCCTCGCTGGAGAGGGAGAGTCGTCGCCTCTGGCAGTGGCAGAGGAAGAAAATGACGGCCAACGCCATCCGTGTAAAAAAAAAAAGGAAAACCGTGGCTGTTTTGGGTTTCGCCGGCCGCCGGTTCTTCCACCGCCGTCGCCGGCGCTCTCTGAGCCCAGAAGTGAAGCAGCGCCAGCGAGCAGAGCCCCGACAGAAGCGGCGAAGCATCTTTGACGGTTGGCTCTGCCAACCGCCTGGGGACTCTTCCTAGGGGCTGTGACCCCTAGGGATGAAGCTGGTTCTAGGCTTCGGCCTAGAACCTTGAAGTGGTTACACGGGCCAAAGAGGCCCGTGACCAGATGGAACCTAGGGGCTCAACCCTTGGGTGACCAGAGACCAAAAAAAAAAAAAAAGAGGGTTATGGGCTGGTCACGGGCCTGGATTTATTGGGCCCGTAACCAGTAAAATCCCAGGGGCTCAACCCCTGGGTGCCCCGATCAACCCAAAAAAAAAAAAATTTGGTCAAGGGCTGGGTAAGGACTCGGATCAGTCAACCTAATCCAGACCCTGTCCACCTTTGACTAGGTCAGGTCAACGGTCAACGTTGACTTTGATCGGTTGAATTTTTGACCAAATTTTTTTTTTGGGTCAGTTTTTGGGTGCAACTTTAAAATTCAAATTGTGTTTTTGGATTATTAATATTATCAAATTAATTAATTGAACCAATAAGCTACCAAAGTAGCATCTTTTGTGGATGTTAATTAATTTGTGATATTAAGAAGGTTGTATGAATTTAATTCATGCGAATATTGATCGGCCCAAAGGAAGTTCAATATTTGACAGAATTAAATTCATACTTGTAGTGATAAATATGTAACAATTATATGGTTATTTTTGGCATGTAAATAATAAGTGAATCCAAAGATTAGCTTTTTATTTGACATGAATTTATTGTTAATATTTGATCACTACACCAAGAATACCACTTACAAGTTAATATTTCTGTCCAAAGACTAAATATTAATATTGTTACAGGTTTCTTGTGATGGGATTAATCATTGTTTGAATTTTATTGGTTGTTTTATGTGAACTCTTATCTGAATATATAATTTTGTTCTTTGTTCAGCTATAGCATAATCTTCCTCAATATCTGCAAGTATTAATTTCATTCTTATGCTGAATGGGACTAACTTCAAAGACTGGAAAGAGAATGTGTTGATCGTTCTTGGTTGCCTTGATCTGGACTTAGCCATAAGGATAGACCGTCCCACTATTACGGATTCTAGTTCCATTGAGGATAAAAAAGAACTTAAAAGATGGGATTGTTCTAATTGAATAAGTCTAATGATCATTAAGAGAGGCATTCTAGAAGTCTTTAGGGGTACTATGCCTGATGAGGTCACTACAACGAAAGGTTTCCTTGAGGCCATTGAGAAATGCTTTGTAAAGAATGATAAGGCTGAAATAAGCACACTTTTGGCGAGCTCGATCTCAATGAGGTACAAAGCAAAAGGAAACATAAAGGAGTATATCATTGAAATGTCTCATCTTACTTCAAGATTAAAGACACTAGATCTGGAAATTTCTGAGGACCTTCTAGTGCATCTTGTCTTGATTTCTCTTCTTGCACAATTCAGCCAATTCAAGATTAGTTACAACTGCCAGAAAGAGAAAGGGACTCTTAATGAGTTAATTTCTTATTGTGTGCAAGAGGAAGAAAGACTGAAGCAAGAAAAGGCAGAAAGTGCTCACTTGGCCAGTACCTCTAAGGACACGAAGAAGAGAAGGAAAAGTAATGAACCTACTAAAGCTCGAGGACAAAAGAAACAACATAAGGATAAGGATGAAAATCATATATGGTTGTTTCTTTTGTGGTAAACCTGGACACATGAAGAAAGTCTACACCAAGTATCATGCTTGGCGTGTAAAGAAAGATATGCTTCTCAATTTGGTTTGTTATGAGGTTAATTTAACTCTAGTGCCAAGACACACTTGGTGGATTGATTCAGGTGCTACTACTCATATAAGTGTGTCTATGCATGGTTGCCTCAGCTACCGAAAGCCAATTGATGCTAAAAGATTCATCTATGTGGGAGATGGCAAATCGGTAGAAGTTGAAGCAATAGGGCATTTTAGGTTATTGTTAAGTACTGGCTATTATTTGGATTTGAAAGACACTTTTGTTGTACTGTCATTTAGGTGGAATTTAATTTCTATTTCTTCTTTGGACAAATCTAGATACTATTGTTCATTTGGAAATAGTCAGTTTAGTCTTTCTTTAAATTCAAATGTTATTGGTACTTGTTCTTTATCATTTCAAGATAACCTATATTTGCTTGATACAGTTGCTTATTATAATGAAACCTTACATGTTAGTTATCGTGGCACAAAACGTAAATTAACTGATGAGAATTTCGCTGTATTATGGCATAAGCGATTAGGACATATTTCAAGGAAAAGGATGGAAAGACTTGTGTCAGATGAAATTCTTAATTCCCTTGATTTTACAAATTTTGATATCTGTGTTGATTGTATTAAAGGGAAACAGACAAACAAAAGGAGATTAGATGCCAATAGAGCTACAAATGTCTTAGAATTGATACATACGAACATTTATGGACCATTTCTCGTGGCTTTATGGAATGGTCAATAATATTTTGTATCGTTCATAGAAGATTACTCTCGGTATGGCTATCTATATCTCATACATGAGAAGTCACAGACTTTGGACGTGTTCAAGTCATATATAGCTGAGGTTGAGCTTCAACTCATCAAAAGAATTAAGGCCGTCAGATCTGACTGTGGTGGTGAGTACTATGGCAGATATGACGGATCAGGAGAACAACGTCTAGGACCTTTTGCTAAATTCCTAGAGGAATGCGGGATAGTCCCTCAATATACCATGCCAGGTTCACCTAGCATGAATGGTGTAGCTGAGAGACGAAACTAGAAACTTAAGGACATGGTGAGGAGTATAATTTTTCATTCCACCTTACCTGAATCCCTCTGGGGTGAAGCACTCAAGACTGCAGCTGACATTCTCAACAGAGTACCAACAAAGGCAGCAGCCAAAACACCTTATGAGCTTTGGATTGGCAAAAGGCCTAGTCTGAAGCAATTACATACTTGGGGTTATCCAGCTGAGGCAAGGCCTTATAGGCCTAATGAAAAGAAATTGGACCCCAAGACAATGAGCTGTTATTTTGTTGGTTACTCTGAATGGTCAACGGGTTACAAATTTTATTATCCCACTACTAAAGCTATTTTTGAGACAGAAATTGCAACATTCTTTGAGGATGTTGAGTTTGGGGGAGAGAAATAAGGTTAGAGACTTTGTCTTTGAGGATGAATTTGATCATGTTCCTCTTATTCAAGAGGGATTGGTTCATATTCCTATAATTGGTTTTGATAATGTTCAGGTTTCTATCCCTAACATTGATCAAGTTGCAAATCAAGAACAACTAGACATAGTCGTTCAACTCCTGAGGTAAAAACTCAACAACCTCAAGAATCATAACCTCAGGAACTTATGTCATTAAGGAGATCCACTAGAGAGAGGAGAAGTGCTATTCTAGATGATTACATAGTATTTCTCCAAGAACATGAGGAAAGCGTTGGATTGATGGATGATGATCCGATCAATGTCCATCAAGCCATGCATAGTTCAAACTCTCAAAAGTGGATGGATGCCATGAAAGATGAGATAAAGTCTATGAAGGACAATGACATTTGGGATCTCGTTCGATTATCTGAAGGTGCGAAGCCCATTGGTTGTAAATGGATATTTAAAACCAAGAGGGATTTGAAGGGTGATGTAAAGCGATATAAGGCTCGTCTTGTCGCTAAGAGCTTTACTCGAAAGTAAGGCATTGATTACAAAGAGACTTTCTCTCCGGTTTCAACGAAAGACTCTTTTAGGACAATTATGGCACTTGTAGCACATTTTGATCTTGAGCTACATCAGATGCATGTTAAGACGACGTTTCTAAGTGGTAACATTGAAGAAACGATCTATATGGTGCAGCCAGAAAACTTTGAGTCGGGAGACCCAAAGAAGATGGTTTGCAAATTAAAGAAATCCATCTATGGGCTTAAGCAAGCTTCTCGTCAATGGTATTACAAATTTCATCAAGTGATAGTCTCATTTGGTTTCAAAATGAATGCTGTAGATGACTGTATATACCATAAGTTCAGTGGGAGTAAGTGAATTTTTCTAGCATTGTATGTTGACGACATACTACTGGCCACCAATGATATAGGCTTATTGCACGAAACTAAGAGATTTCTATCAAAGAAATTTGAGATAAAAGATCTTAGTGACGCCTCTTTTGTGTTAGAAATTAAAATACACCGAGATCGCTCTCGGGGTATTCTTGGGTTATCACAAAAGAGCTCTATCGAAAAAGTGCTTAAAAGATTTGGCATGCAGGACTGTAAACCAGGAGATACCCCTGTGGCTAAAGGAGATAAATTCAGTTTAAGTCAATGTCCTAAGAACGACATTGAGGTTAAGGAAATGGAAAAGATCTCATATGCATCAGCTATTGGGAGTCTAATGTATGCTCAAGTTTGTACTCGTCCAGATATAGCATACATTGTTGGATTGTTGGGCAGATATTTGAGTAACCCTGGAATGGATCATTGGAAAGCAGCCAAACGGGTTATGCGATATTTACAGAGAACAAAAAATCACATGCTTACATATAGAAGGTCAGACTAACTCTAGATCATTGGTTATTCGGATTCGAATTTTGCTGGATGTCAAGATAGTCGTCGATCCTCTTCAGGCTATATTTATTTGCTTGTTGGAAGAGCTATTTCTTGGAGGAGTGCTAAGCAGTCACTTATAACTTCTTCCACTATATAGGCAGAATTTATAGCATGTTATGAGGTATCCAATCATGGAATATGGCTGCGAAACTTTATCACTGGGCTGCAAATTGTGAAAGGTATAGAAAGACCACTTAAGTTGTTTTGTGACAATAAATCTACAGTCTTATATTCCAACAACAACAGGAGCTTTTCAAAGTCAAAGCATATAGAGATTAAGTTTCTTGTTGTTAAAGAAAGAGTTCAGAGTGGTCAGGTATCTATAGAGCATATATGTACAAACTTCATGCTTGCGGATCCGCTTACAAAAGGGCTTTCACTCAAGGTCTTTCATGAGTACACTGCTCATATAGGTGTTTAGTTTTTTGATGATATGCAGTTTTAGTGGGAGTTTGTATGTGAATGCTAATTTTCTTTGTATATAGACATTGTATGTTTGTATAAGTTTTTCTGCAGAAATAAAGAATACAGTTCTCTTACACTCTAATTTTGATACAGTTTTGATCTCATTGAGGTGTAAGGTAGGACCAGTTGAAAATAGACATGTTTAGATCACTTTGCATGTAATTTTCATGCTACACATCCATACTTGATCTATGTCATTTGGTTATATCGATATACGTAATCATTGATGGGTCTAATCACGTTATATTTGTGACAAAGACCGCTTTGGTTCTATGTTGGTATGATCAATGGACGAGATTGTTCAGGAATACTCTTATATGTGATAGCAAAGCTTGAGCTCACTAAAGTTAACACATTTTTGCAAAGAAATATATGTAGCCCAAGTGGGAGATTGTTGGAAAATAATTTTCTATGTGGGCCTACATATGTAATTAAATGTGTTATTAATGCTATCTTAAGGTAAAACTTAAATTAAAGTGGTATGATTAAAATAAAGTTAAAAGGCTTTTGGGTATTAAAATAATGTATGTGTTATTTTTATTAATATTATATGTGTAGATACCAATTTGTAATTTTCAGATTTTATGATGGGCGAAACTGAAAATACATTAAAATAACTAAAGTTATTTATTCTGGTTATGGTCCCCAATTCATACGTATTATTTCATTCAAAAAATTTCCAGACATTTCTACTTATTTGAAATCCCATCTTCAGAAAAGAATTCAATGAATACGTATTGAATTGGAAGGCGATAACCCATAACAATTCAATATCATGAATCAAGGTACGCTTCCGCAATCTAGAATTATTTCTCTCAATGATTTGACATGATTGATCCGTGGAACAATTTGGTTTGATTCGTTCCTACAGTTAGGACTGCTTGGATGATGGGAGAAGAAGGGGATCCAGGTACTGCTTTGGTGGCTAAATTAAAAGACGTGCATGGTGCATTGAAGTACTAGGGGTCAAGTAAATATGGCCCCACAAAGATAAATGATGTTCAGAAGGAGATAGAAGAACTGAATATAGCCCCCCAAACCGCTGACACTATTCAGAGAATTCGGGGTCTGGAAAAGGAGATGGATCGGCTGCTTATGATGGAGGAGCAGTATTGGAGGCAATGATCAATATCTGACTGGCTCAAACATGGGGACCGAAACACAAAATATTTTCATAGAAAGGCGACTCAAAGGAGGAGACAAAAATGAACTCAAGGGATTAGAAGTGCTTCAAGTTACTGGAAAACAAAAGAAGTTGATGTTTTATCTATCGTGGAGCTATATTTCAATCTAAATTTCACATCAAAATAATCCGACTCTCATGTGATAGAGAACTACTTAAGTTGTATGAATGCTTGTGTGGATGACTCTATGAACCAGTTTCTTCGACAACCTTTCACAGGAACAGAAGTTAAGCAAAGCGTCGTTCGACATGGGCCCTTTTAAAACTCCGGGACCGGATGGCTTCCATGCCCTCTTTTTCCAAAAATATTGGGATATAGTTGGAACTTCAGTGGTTGATCTCTGTTTGAGGATTTCACAAGGTGATGCCACTATGGATCAAATTAATAAGATGTTGTGTTAATCCCAAAAGAGAAAAATCCCCGGAAGATTACTGATTACCGTTCCATCAGCTTGTGCAATGTGGTTTACAAGATAGTAACCAAGACCATTTCTAACTGTCTCAAATCGCTGCTGCTGGATATCATTGGTGAGTCCCAAAGTGCTTTCGTTAATGGTCGCTTGATCTCCGATAATATCTTTGTGGTTTTTGAATTAATGCATAGTCTTAAACGAAGAAATAATGGTAAAAAAGGATGGATGGCATTAAAACTTGACAGCAAGTCGAATGGATTTTTCTAGACAAGATAATGTCTAAAATGGGTTTTGAGACATCTTGAATTAATCTAGTAATGAATGCATCACTATAGCCAGCATTGCTTTTGTAATTGAGGATACTCCGCAAGGGACCGTCAAACCTTCAAGGCGAATTCGTCAAGGCTGCCCCTTATCACCGTACCTATTCCTTCTGTGTGCCGAGGGACTCTCTGCTGTCATTAAAAAAGAGGAAAAGGTAATCAAAACCGCCCCCGAGTCAACCACTTGTTTTTTGCCTACGACAGCCTTTTATTTTCAAGAGCCTCAGTGGAAGATGGTGCAGCACTTCGGAATGTCAACATGAACAAGTCGTCTATCTCTTATAGCCCAAATATCAGACCATCGGACCGAAGGGAGATTGAAGGGGTGCTCGGTATATCCACTTCACAGGTGCATGATAAGTATTTAGGCTTGCCTCCTTTTATTGGGAGAAACAAAAGGGCTATGTTCAGCGGTATAAAGAGAGTCTGGGAAAAAACTCCAGCTTTGGCGATCCAACTTCTTTTCTAGTGGCGACATCGAAGTATTGATTAAGGCTATGGTTCAATCTATTCCGGCATATTCGATGAGTGTTTTCTGACTCCCTTCAACGCTATGTTCTGATCTCATTTGTTGATAGCTAGATTCTGGTGGGGATCTTCGGATAATGAGCAGAAAATTCGTTGGTTTCTTGGGATTTGCTCCGTAAATCTAAGAGCGAGGGGGTATGAGTTTTCGGGACTTGGAACTTTTTAATCAAGCCATCGTAGCGAAACAGGGCTGGAGAATCCTGCGAGACCCTATCTCTCTTGTTAGCAGGCTTTTGAAGGCCAAGTATTTTCAACATTGCTCTTTTGTGCAGGCGGTGAAAGGTAATTCTCCTTCTTACTTATGGCAAGGTCTTTAATAGGGCTGTGAAGTCCTACAACTTGGTGTTTGCTAGAGGATTGGTAATAGGGAGAGTGTTATATGTTTTTAGTGATCAATGGCTGTCCTGCCCCCATTCTTTTGAGCCCATTACGGTGATGAGAGAAGATAATGCTAATTGGAGAGTCTGTAACCTGATGTTGGAAAATAGAATCGGCTGGGATGAGAACCGTATCAATGATGTCTTATGGCCAGTTGACAAGGAAGCTGTGCTACAACTCCTTGTGGGCCGTTCTAATAGACCAGATGTGCCTGTATGGCACTTTGACTCGAAGGGGGAATATTCTGTCAAGTCAAGTTATAAGACTAATAATATTGAAACTTGAATCTTGAACGATGAATGAGCATGAGAGAAATGAGACCGAGGAAAAATGTGAGAATGAAGAAAGTGATTCTCATTACTATGTAACAGAATACAACTTGGGCTTATGTACCCGAGTATTGAGTGAAGTAAAATGAAAACAATTAATTTACAAGCGGAAAACTAACTGATTATAAATAGAAAACCAATTGAAACTAATATGTACAGCTCAGCACGTATAACCAACTGAGTAGCTAATATGAGGAATTAACTAACTAATTTAACTAACTAGTATGTACTGTAAAGCTCCTCCTCAAGATGGACTGTAGATGTCGTTTACAGCCATCTTGGATAGCAAATGAAATAGGGATGAAGCAGACAAAGCCTTTGTGAACACATCTGCAAGTTGGTTTTGAGATCTGACTGGAAGTAGCTTGACAGATGCCGCTGTGACTTTTTCTCGAATGAAATGACAATCAATCTCGATGTGTTTGGTGCGTTCATGAAACGTGGGGTGAGAAGTAATATGTATGGCTGATTATCACAGAAAAACTAGCTGGCAAACAATGAGAAATGCAAAAATCATGTAGAAGTTGTTGCAGCCATACAAACTCACTAGTTGTTGTTGCCAAGGCTCGATATTTGGCTTCAATAGAGGATGGAGATATGGTGGACTGCTTCTTAGCTTTCCAATATACTAGAGAATCTCCCAAAAATAATATAGAAACCTGTTGTTGATTTTCTTGAATCCGGACATGAACCCCAGTTAGCATCAAAAAAGCTTTCAATTGAATGGAAAAGGAAGCTGAGAAGAAAAGTCCTTGTCCAAGATGTTCCTTGAGGTACCGTTGAAGATGATGAACAACTTGTAGATGCTGAAGATGAGGCTTTTCTAAAAACTAACTTAGCTTGTGTACAACATAAGTAATGTTAGGTCTGGAGAGAGTTAGATATAGAAGGCGACCAATAAGTTGTCTCTATTGAGAAATATCAGACAAAAGCTCACTGTCAGTTTCATTAAGTTTCAAGTTGGGATCTATAGGAACAGCTGTAGGTTTTGAAGCCAGAAAACTAGTATATTCTAAAAGTTGCAGAGTATAGTGACGCTGAGATAGGACTATGCCTTGAGCAGATCGGGCAATCTCAAGGCCAAGGAAGTATTTCAAAGTTCCTAGATCTTAAAGTTTGAAGTGACTATGAAAAAGGGCCTTAACAAAATTGATGACCTAAATGGAAGGGCCTGTGATGATAATATCATCGACATATATCAATAAAGCAACAAAGGATGAACCTGTACCTTTTGTAAACAAGGAATTGTTTGATTTTGATTGACTAAAACCAAATTGGAGTATTGAGGTTGAAAACTTCACGTACCACTATCTTGAGGCCTGTTTAAAACCATAGATGGACTTGGAAGTTTACAAACATACTTCTCGTAGAAGACTCCCCCTGAATCCCATAGCCTAAGGGAAGGTCCATGTACACTTCCTCAGAAAGATCTCTATTAAGAAAAGCATTATTGACATCTATTTGGAACAAATGCCAAGTATTTATAGCAGCTAAGGCTAAAAGAACCTTCACTGTAACCAATTTTGCAACTGGTGCGAATGTGTGTAAGAAATGCACTCCTTCCTATTGAGTGCAGCCTTTGGCAACTAGCCAGGCCTTATGACAATCAATAGACCCATCAGGCTTATGTTTAAGATTGAAAATCCATCTGCAACCTATGCAATGTTTACCTTGATGCAGAGGAACAATAGACCAAGTATTGTTAGCCTCCATAGCATCCAATTAGCTTTCATAGCCTTCCTCTATTGTGGATATTTTACTGCATGGTGATAAAATTGAGGTTCATACTAAGAGGAAACATTTAAGATGTAAGATTTATATGAAGGTGAGAGAGATTTGTAGGATAAGTGGTTGGCTAAAGGATATGGGATCGATGATACTCTTTGTTGTAATAAGAGATTACAATGAAACTCCTGTAGATAAGAAGGTGGTTTGCAGGGTCTAGATGACCTTCTTGGTGGAATAAGAGCTGGTTCTAGAGTAGGACTATGATGAGATGAATTGATGAAGGAGGAAGGATTTGGGAAATTAGTAGATGGAACATCCAGAGTAGGAATAGGAAGAACTAAATCAGGGAAAGAATCAATTAATTAATGAATCCTCAAACACCATAGAATGAAAGGGAAAAACTTGCTCATGAAAAATCATATCCCTGAAAATAAAGATTTGCTTGGTTTGAATATCAAGCAATTTGTATCCTTTTATACCTGTAGGATAGCCAATGAAAACACAAGGCCTACCTTGAGATTCAAACTTGGTGCGATGAGCTGAAAATGTAGAAGTAAAAGTCAAATAGCCAAACACCCTGAAGTGTGAATAATCCACATTGGACTTATAGAACAGCTCATATGGTGTCCTATGTTGGATAAAAGGGGAAAGAATTTGATTAATCAAGAAAGTGGTGGTAAGAATACACTCACTCCAATACTGAATAGGAATTCTAGACTGGAAATATACAGCTCAAGCAGCATTTAACAAATGTTGGTGTTTTCTTTTAACTATTGAACTCTATTGTGGTGTTTCCACACAAGAATATTGATGCAAAACACCTCTTCCTTTAAAGAATTGATCAAATTCTAATTCCCTGGCATTATGAGATTTGAAAGCTTTAAAATTGCAATCAAATTGAACAGCAATCATATTAAAAAAGTTGGGAAGAACCACTGCTATATCAGATTTCTATCTGAGTAAGAATACCCAAGTAAAACGAGTACAGTCGTCAACCAAGGTAAAAAAAAAAAAAAACGATCGTCTGAGTGAGCAGTTACAGGATAAGGTCCCCAAATGTCTGCATGAATCAAGTGAAATGGTAACTGAGACATATGATTGTAAGATACAAAAGAAAGTCTTCTCTACTTAGCCAGAGGACAAATATAATGTGGCTCTGAGCTGTCAGTTTAGAGCCCTTGCAGTTCAATTGATTCTTCAATACTTCTAGCCTTCTTGGTGACAAGTGACCAAGTCAGTTATGCCACGTTTGAGTAGAGACATTATTAACAGCATGCAAATTCTTCAAAGGACCTGCATCAAGGATGTATAGATTGTCCAGCTTGTCACCCTAACAATCATCTTCTTGGAACTGATTCCTGAATCATAAAGTGATCAAGAAAAAAGCCAACAGTGAGAGGAAAATTTTCTGTTCAAGCATTCGCAGAAAGTAGATTAAAGTTGAATTGTGGGACATATAAAACATCCTTGAGAGTTAAAGTTAGACTTAGTTCCACATTGCCACTAAAATGAACTAGACTGTTTGTTTGGTTTGGCAAGGTGACAAAGGAATTCTTCACTGGATTCATAGACAAAAAAAAAAAAAAAAATCACTTTAGCATTTGAACATATATGTGTAGAGGCCCCTGAGTCAACTATCTAAAATTGTTGACATAAAAACATAGGACGCAAAGACAGCGAGAAGCAAGTACCTACAGCATGTGAAGTTGTTGCAATGTCCTGTTATTCAGTGTTCTTACTCATGACAACTAAATTACTTGAAAGCATGTTTATGAGTTGTTGACACTTACTAGGATTGAGAGTGGAAATAGAACTCCCAACGTTGCCATCATCCGCACTATGTTGTTCTTCAGAATCAAGTTGATTGGTGACTTGATCTACAACTACTCTATGATTGTTGTTTGATTGGGAACCTTTCTAACGTGTTTAAAATCCAGGTAGATATCCGTGAATCGGGTAGCAGTTCTCAATGGTGTGTCCATGGAAATTACAGTATGTGTAGAAAGGTCTATCCTTCTTTTGACCTCTACAACTCCTAAAAAGCTCTGAGTATGAGAAGTTCCTCCATAGCGTTTGGAATTATCAGTTTTGACTGCAAATGCTAGACTATTGGAAGAATTACTACTGATTTGAACACCAATCTTCCTCTGTCTCTCATCTTGAGAGATCAGTGAGAGCAACTTATTTATAGGTGGAAGAGGGTCCATTGATAGTAATTGGCCTTTCACTTAAGCAAAGGAGTCATTCAAGCCCATAAGGAAGGTTACCATATACTCCATTTGATAGTATGAATTAAGTTCTTTTACACCACCATAGGTGCACTTGCCACACATATAGGTGGGCCTGAAATTGCTTAACACTTCCCATAATGTCGTCAATTCAGTGAAGTAAACAGTAACAGAGTTTTGGTCCTGATTATGATTCACAAGTTCATGACGCAACTAAAAAATCCTATGTCCGTTACTCTGTTAAAATCGATTTTTAAGATCAATCCAGATCTCATATGCAGACTAAAAAAAAAATGACACTAGCACAAATATTCTTAGATACCGAGTTCAAAATCCAGGAAATTACAACATTATTATTCCAAATCTAAGAATTGAGGAGGTTCAGATTGTTACCTTTAGGCTTGTTGATGTAACCATCAATGAACCCTAGCTTGTTCTTCACAGACAAAACAATGGTCATGGCTCGGCTCCAAGAGGCACAATTTCTCCCGTGAGCTGCTGTGAAACTAGTGCAAGTTCCGGACCATCCGAATGGTGAAGGTAGTAAGGGCTTGAAGGCTCACTAATGATGGATTTGCCATTTGTAGCGATAGAATTTCTAGAGCTTGGAGATTCCACGAATGTCGAAGAAGAAATACGAATTGAAAGAAGAGTAGAAGAAGAAAAAAGTCGAATCGAGAAGAGGAACAAAAATCAAATCGAAATCAAGCTGCGAATAATCACTCTGATATCATATTGAAACTTGAATCCTGAAAGATGAATGAGCGAGAGAGAAATGAAACAAAGAAAAAAACGTGAGAATGAAGAGAGTGACTCATTACTATGTAACAGAATACAACTTGAGCTTATATACCCGAGTACTGAGTGAAGTAAAATGAAAACAATTAACTTACAAATAGAAAACTAACTGATAACAAATGGAAAACCAATTGAAACTAATCTGTGCAGCCAGCACATATTACCAACTGAGTAACTAACGTGGGTAAGTAACTAATTAACTAACTAGTATATACCGTAAAAACTATCCAATCTTTTCTCAATGATGAAGGTACTTTTAGCCCCTCTGTTTTACAGCTTTGGTGAAAATTCATGTAGAACCTCTCTCTGCCTTCCAAAATTAAAATCTGCTTGTGGAGGTGTTTTAATGACACTCTAACAACGGGTGGTAGTCTCTGTAGACGACATATTCTCTGCAACAGAATTTGTGGTAGATGTCAGGATGAACAAGAAACTACTCTCCATGCTCTAGTTCGTTGTTCCTCCATCAGTGAAGTACGGGACGTTTGCGCTTTCGGCCAGCTAGCAGGGACGTTTAAAGGTGAGTCCGGTCGGGATTTTCTTTTCTTTATGAATAAGAAGTTAAAGAGGGAAGACTTTGCTGCTATGGCCACGCTTCTCTGGGGTTTCTGATTTGAACGAAACGAGCTTATACATGGAGGCTGCCTCAAAAAAGCACAGGACGTCGTTGAAGATGCAGGGTTGTGGCACCAAAACTATATGCTATCACAACTAGATTCTAATCGCCCCCGAGTGCCAAGCAGACAAGTTCCACAGGAATGGATGCCCCCGCCTGCAGGTTTTCTGAAACTTAATGTTGACGCCTCTGTTTTTGAAGGTGCTGAGAGTATTGGTTTGGGAGCAATTATCAGGGACTCGGAAGGCTTTGTTATGGGAGCTACGTCTAAAAGATTTGAAGGTATTTTTTCTCCGCTTATGGCAGAGTGTATCACTATTAGAGAAGGTCTCCAATTTGCCGTGGACGCTGGTTTGCAGGTTCAACAAGTGGAGAGTGATGCTCTACTTGCCGTCAGTAGTGTGAATCATCCTTCTCTTCTTGCGCCGGAAGGTTTGATTGTAGAACATATTTTATCATTGCTAGCAAGGCTAGGCGGCGGCACTTGCTGCTCTATTTCGAGTCTAGCAAATGAAAAAGCTCACACTTTGTGGCTCGTTTTGCTTTTACTCATAACTCTTGAGTATTTTTGGCTTGAGGAATTTGCAGAATGTATTTCACGTATTGTAATTGACGATGTGTCATTGTGATCAATGAAAAGCCATTCCAGTTTCAAAAAAAAAAAAAAAAAAAAAAAAAAAGTCCTTTTAACGTCCGTTGTCCATTGACTGACGTCTAAAACCCAATACTTTTTTGAAACTTTTATTTAACGTTGGTTGTAACGTTGTGATCTCAACCGAAGCAGAAAGTATTTCAAAAATTTGCCTTCACTTGTCCAGTTATTTTGATAGAATTTCGCGTATTATATTAGCTCATGAATTGTTATTTGCAAAAATCATATGGTTAGTTCAATAATATATATCCCAGAGGAAATAACGATCATTGTACTTTTCAATTTACAAACCCCACTATTTCCTGATCGAATATTGTTGCTTACATAATAATAATATAAATCATAACCGTGTAGACAAAAACCATCCATCTTCCATCCTGCCTGTATATATGGGATGTACCACTCATGTAACAGTTTGATGCATATATAAGGTTCCATTTCTTTAGCCAAAAAAAAAAGAAAAGAAAGGTAAGTAATTAAATTTAATGGTCTCTTAGGAAATCGAGTTTTGTTATTTTTTAGACAGAACGTGTAAAGCCAGGAAATAAATAAAAGACACAAAAGTTTATAGTTGTCAATCTTTAATATAAGAGCTACATTTACCGTAATACTCGAATTTTCATTATGCACAGAAATAATAGTACAAAGGTGTTTGAGAATGAGAATGGACAGCTTGTGTTATCCTATGAACTAGGATTATTGAAAAAATTTGCCCCCCTTTTTTATGATCCTTCATTTAAGAATTTTTGTTAAGACTAGTCTTCTGATTTCTGCAAAGTTTTGGGGTTTGAATCTGTAAGCTAGCTTCCTTATTTTGTAGAGAGTTAAACGTCATTTTTAAATTTTCCCATTAGATTTAAGAAACTACCATTTCAAACGAGGCACGATCTTGATTTATCGGTTGGAAGTTCCGGAGGCAATTTTTTTAAAACATTTCTCTCGAGCTAATTTTGGCCGTCAACGTGCATTCTAATTGATTCTTGACAGTCCCGAGAGGTTGATAATAGGTTGATCTGTGGCCCTTGATAAGTTGTTCCATTGGTCGAGCTTGATCCGGATTAACACGTGCACAAAATATATAATGGTATGAAATATGACCTCAACATGCTGTCATATAAATGCCAAATTCAATACCATCAAGTTAGGAATAACGTTATTTTAATTCCATTCCACGTTTACATGTTATAATATTTTTGAAATAATAGTAATGCTTTTTACTAAATAGAGTAACATTGTAGCATAAAAAAACGTTATACTATTGAATGTGAGAGTTTTACATTTAAACGGTTCAAGCTCATAAGTTTAAATTTATTTACCTAACATAAGCAAATGATTCACAATCTCGTACCTACTATTAGACCATTTGAAAAAACAGTTAAAAGTAATACTTTAATTTTAAAACTGTAATATGTAAAAGTTTTATATTGTAATAATTTTTTGATTTTTATTCTATTGCGTTAAAAACTTTACATTACTTTCTAACTGTTATTTGAAAGGCCTACATGTCATATCGTATGCTTTTGTTTTGTGGAGCGGTAATGATCCCAATGCATGACTGCTGCAATATTGTACCTTTTTTTCTTCTCTTGATGTTTGGAAGGTAAGAGAACCGTTGGTTAGAACCATTTTTACTGTAGCATATGAGAGTTTTATATTATAGCAAATTTTTTTATTGTTATTGTAGTATGTCAAAGCTTTACACTGTTCATAACTTAGTTTATGGTAGAAACACCACTATGCCAAATAGGGCGCGACTGAGTTTCAACTTATTCTCTAAATCCGAGCCTTTTGGGACCTTATCTAGAGGTCTTTTCTCATAAGAAAAGACGTATGAAGCGTTAAATCCATAGTGTAATTCCAATAGAAGCTATGCGAGTCTACTTGTAAAGTTTGCTATATATTTATGCGTGTGAGATTTCGAGGGCTTAGTTAGTACTAGTGCTTTGAGCACAAATAATGCCCCGTTTGGTTGCCCAGAAGACAGATTCATTGCCACAAAGAAAAGAAAAGAAAGAAACAAAAAAACGTAAGTATCTTGCAATTGCACGCCTAGATCTACACTATCGCTCTTTTAAGATTCTATTTGCTGGTTTAAAATGGAATCTTGATGACGAAAAAGAGAAGGAAACGAGGATAGAAAGGAGGATAAAATAAGTGAATTATTCAAAGTCACTACCTATTCTGTTTGATGTTAAAAAAACATATTTAATTCAAATAATTTTGTGATACTACGGGCCTGCGTGGTGGAACATTCTGGAGCTATTTTTGACTGTCTAGATCAAAAAGCTGCGTCTTGAAGTGTTAAATGATTTGTTAAAAAGTTTCTAGTCAAAAAGCATATAGTGTGATTCCAAAAAAAACAAACAAACAAAACAAAAGCTCTTCTCAATAGACTCCTAAACAGATATAAGAGTTTCAATAAAATATTAGAAATATAAATCTGATGATTTTTGAATAAAATTTTGAATTTATTTTGAACTAGTAAACTTTTTTAAAAATATTATTTTAAACACTTATTAAAAAGCCATACGCTTTACTTTATTTTCTTCTATGAACTAAAGACCAAAGCAAAAACTCTCTCAAATAGGTCCTATTTAAGAACTATATCAAATTCAAATATTAATAAAATCAAGTTTGTATTGTACAAGAAGGATAGTAATTTGTACCCACCAAAATATTTTAGTAAAGAAAAATAGTAGCACAAAAAAGGGACTAGGAGCATATCGATTAGATACTTTCGTAGTTCATGATCTATATGCTGTATAGATACTAAAAGAGTAAATAAATATAGGGTATGATTGAAGTTTAGTTCGAAGAAAAAAAGATTTAGTTCAATTTTTTTTCTTTTAACTACAAGATGAGAGGAGTCAAACTCTTCATTTTTTAGTGTAGCCGAGAGTAGATATATTAAAAGGCTATGCCTGCAGTTACAGTTCAAATTAATTTTGTTAAAATATTAATTAGCTTTCACAAAATTTAAATTATTATAATGTTTTACATTTAAATCATTGGTTAGAACTAGCTTCCCATACAACCTTATAATCAATGGCGAAGCTAGGAAATTTTTCCAATAGGGTTGTGAATTCAACCAAAATTTTTAACTAAAATATATTATTACTACTTTAATAGAGTTTAATCCAACTTTTAAAATTTACAATTTACAAAATTATAAATTCATATAATATTGTGATTGAGTTGTTATTTATTTTGTATTTTAAAATTGAAATATAATTGGTTGTTTGGAAATCTTGGTTTGAATCAAAACTTTTGGTTCAAACTAAATTATTATAGTACTTTCCCGTACAAATTTAAATTGTTACAGTGTATTTGGTTTAAACCAAGATTCCTAAATGCCCTAAAAATTCAAAGACATAGTTGAAACTGTTTTAGAAATTTTGATATAAATATTATCAAAAATAGGTTTCAGAGGGGCAAAATATAGAAAAAAAAATATAAAAAAGTTTACTTAAATCATAACGGAGGCACTCAAGCAAAAGAGACTAACGTGGCTCCGCCACTATGTACAATAGAACATAACTCTAACACTAGTAAAATATAATTTAATATCCTATCAAAGAACTCTCCACTTAACATCCTAAGGATGTGTTGAAACTATTTTCCTCTTGTAGTGCATCTAACTATGCTTTTTCTTGTAGGAAAGATGAGTTTCTGAGGCAACCTGGGATTCAAACAGAAGTTACTTAATAACATATGCATTTCAATAGTATTATATGCTTGTAATTCCTAGAGTGTGCTAAACTGCTAATGCCAATAGTTTCATGACCCATCGTTTTCCCACATACCATGACCACATTATGTGGCAACCACAACACATGTTTGTGATAGATTCAAAGTTGAGCCAGACGCCGGACTGTGCTAACTTTAAACCAAAGTAGTGCCTTAGGATATGATAATGATAACATGAAACACTTCACATGGTGAGTATCATATACTATGTTACAAAATCTCACTTTTTAGTTTTTATTACATTTGACTTGATTGCAAAGCTTTATAGTGTTATCACCCTCAGCTTCCATTGCAAATTATGTCTTGTATATTATAATATATGCTCTTTGATTGATTTGTTGATGATTTTATATGCATATCTTTGTGTCCCCATTTACATTAAAATAATGGGCCTCTTTTGGATGTGTCTCTCTTTTGTGGGAAAGTTCATTTCACTCCATTTTTCTGTTGGCGTGGAATTTGTGAAATTATTCAAAGATTAATTAACCAACCAGATTGTAGTTGCTTCTGTTGCCTCTAATTGTGTGGAATTATCAGGAAAGCAAAGGCAACAAACACTCAAACATTTAATAGTGTACTTTTCGCGTGGGCAGCCACTTTAGTCTTTAAATTTGATGCGTTACCAATGCGATTTCGTTTTTGAGCCGTTAGAACTGTAACAAAAACAATCTGTTTTATATAAATGTGCTCTTAACCATATCCAGCGATCATGAATATACACGATCCGTATAAATTTTTTTTAGATTTTTGGGGTAGGGCAGTATTATTTGTTTCTAAATATTATATTTGGTCAAAGGTTTATTAGAATAAAAAAGTATTTAGTTAGAACGAGAAATTAGAATGATTTTACTGTAACATGTTAAAGGTTTATATTGTGGCCTATTTTTGTTTTATATTAAAACATGTAAGAACTTTATATTATAATAGTTTCAACTATAGAGTTGGAACGGAGTTACCAAATGCACCTAATAGAATCATACTCGTTTGAAATTTTTTATAATTACCATTTTTTAAAAGGCACAGTTAATGAAACTTACCAAACCATAATAATTTTTGTTAGGCTTCCAAAAAAGTGCAATGTAGATAATTATTTAGACACTCTCACTAAAGTCATGCAATTTTAGTACTTCAGTTTGATAGAGAAATTATAATCACTGGTAAAAATGATTCAAATTTAATGAAACTTAATAAAAATTATTAAGGTTATATAATTTTTCTTTATAAAAAAACAAGACTTTTCTTTTATGTAAATATGATGCAAATTTAATAATCTGTATGTTTCTAAGAAGGAAATTTTTCTAGATTACAATAAACTTCTGCTTTTAAAATTTAACAAAGCTAAAAAAGAAAAACAAAATATAACATTATACTTTTTTTCCGCTTGGAAATAAAACTATTTACAATTATATAACTATACAACTACATTTTTTCAGTTTTTCTTCTACTAGCTTAAAGAGTTGAGGTTTTTTTTTTTTTTTTTTTTTTTTTTTTTTTTTTTTTTTTTTTTTCGAGATCCCAGACAAACACAATTATTATACAAATTACAATTAAAAACTGAACTTCTTCAGCTTTTATCCAAAGAGTTCAATTTATCCCCAAAAAAGAAAAAGAAAAAGAAAAGAAAGATAATAAATTAAAACCCAAATTAATTCAGCTATTTCCTCTAAAACTACGTATCCGACCTTCAGGTTCCAGCGGCGAAACGGCGAGAACAATCGCCGGCGAATCTCGAATCGCCGGTGGAACCTGTTCCGACGAGCTTCCGACGATCTTCTGGCAAGTCTCGAGCAGGTTTTGGCGGCACTTAGGGCACGAGGAGTGCGAGTTCAGCCACTTGTCGATGCAGCGGGCGTGGAATCCGTGGTTGCACTTCGGCAACAGCCGGAGCCTGTCGCTGGCGATGAACTCCGATAGGCAGATCGCGCACTCGCCGTCGAGTCTGGGCAGGTTCAGATCGGCAGAAAAGCTAACCGTCGGGAAGGTCTTCAGCGCCTTCTTCTTCACTCCAGTATTCGACGCCGCCGATGATTGAGCGGATCCAGAATCCGATCTCGACTCCGACGAGGAAGACGAAGTGGAGACGAAGCTGGAGCAGCGCAATGCGCAGCGGATGATGGAGTTGAGCCCTAGGGAGCAGATCAGAGCGCAGAGGAGGACGGAGAGGACCATCACAACGTTGGCGTCGAAGCTGCTGTCGCCGGGGTACTGCTCCGACGATGAGGAGGAGGTGGAGTTCTTGCCGGACGTGGCGGAAGAGACAGCTGACGGAGGAGGAGGAGGAATGGCCGTGGGAAGTGGAGGGTGGAGGAGGAGTCTTCTGGAGTGGATGAAGGAAGAAGAAGACATGATGTTCGATGAAATTCCTCTGTGATTATACAATAAGGACTTTAATATTAAGCTTTGAAGTTTGTGGAATTGAGAATGTGGTATATATATATATATATATATATATATATATATATATATATATGTGTGTGTACGAGTTTTGCTTTATGGCTTTTGTTTAAGGGAAGCTTCGTGATTATATAGTTGAAATTGTTACAATAATAAAATATATTACATAATAAAATATATTACAGTATAAAATAAAAATAAATTATAATATAAAACTTTCATATGTTATAATAAAATTATTTCAACTTTTAGTTTTTAATTACATTACTAAATATATTACAAATTGATACAAAACTTTACTTGTGAAATGGTCATGGAACATTGGTTCTTTTGTTTTCAATAAGATGCCAATTTTTTAAGAGTTTTAATTATGTATGCTTGTCGAGTGACTAGACGTGTTTAAGCCTATTTAAAAAATTTTCATTTACCAATAGATCAGGTAATTAACTGTTGAAAAAATAGACGTCTCAATGATAGAAGTGACAAAGTTGTAATTTACAATAATCTCATAAATTTACCAACAAATCACACGACTAAAATTTTTTTAAATAATGATGCTATAAAAATGTTAAAAATTGGATATGTTTATTATAAAAGTGATAAATTGTAATAATAGAAATAACAAAGTTGAAACTTATAATAATATCATAAGAGAGTTTTGAGTTATTTTAAATTGTAGGTACAAAATAAGATAACTACTATTTTGTGGGGTTGGGTAGTGAATTTAAAATTAATCCTTTATTTGATGGAACTCTCTCTAGTGACAAGATCTGGGAATATATTAAGATGGTTTTCATGAAATATAATTATGTAGATAAAGATCTCACAAACCACATGGCTCCTCCACTGAGCCCTCTTGTCTAGTTTAATGGCCTTTCTAATCAAAACTGGGGCCCTCACACCTTTTGCGCATAATAAACTGCCACGTGGTGGTTTGTTGTTTTATTTTTATCGTAAATATTTCTTGTTGTTAATACTCTTGTCATATAGTATTATCTGTACAATGTTATGCTATAACTGTAAGGACCCATTAGCATTTTGGAGTCAAGAAGGGGGCACGAAGCTTCCTTCCCATGGAAATATATATATATATATATATATATATATGTATATGTATATGTATATGTTTCTGAAGATGATTCAAGTAGGGTTTCTTTCTTTTTCATGCTTATCAATTTGTAGTGACTTACATAGTAGTTCAAATAGTTCGCACTTTCTTTTAACATATATCTTGATCTTGATTAATTAGTTTATTTATTTATTTATTTATTTTGTCTAGAAAGCGATAGATAGTCCAAATATTTTTGAGCTAGACTCAACTTAGGTTGAGAATCATTGAGCAAACCTTAACCAGCTCACCAACCTTTTCAAGTAATTGATTACTACATGAACCTTTATTAATTGATTAAGAAAGGCTCAATACAATTTGCCTTTGTATATGTAGAACAATGTAATTGGATCCTTGGCAAGTATATTATAAACCATTATATGTATGCCATTGCAATACTAAGGCAACAAAAAATAAAAAATTTAGTAATTATTTATGTCATTACATTTAAACTCTAAGAAATAATTACAGAAAACAAGTATTTCAAGCTTACTATTTAACAATGTCTTCAATTTTAAAATGTTTTCCAATTTTTTTTTTAAAATTGTCAATTTGTAAATTCTGAGGTAGTTATAGAATTTAATGCTCACGCACCTAATTTTAAGGGAAAGGTAAGAAGAAGGGAGGCTTTGAACAACCTTTTTCTCACCACCTATATAATGGACATATACGCAATTTAACTCAAAACCTAAACCAAATAATTAAGCTTACAATTTTGTGGAAACCTATTTTTATTAGGTAAACAAGTGTCCAGGCTTAGTCACTTTGATTCGTTAGGAAGTACCCATTCTACCCAAGTTACAAGCCTTTCTGTTTTTGTTTTTGTTTTGCTTTTGTTTTTTTTTTCTTTTTTCTTTTTCTTTTTTGGAATTCCTTAGTTCAAACACTACATGAAGCGCACAAATTAATATTACTGCAACAAAATCTTCTTTGAGTGGAAAGTTATAGTAAATAACACTTTTTTAAAATTAATTATAATAAATAGTAGGTTTTGAAAATATTTGTATGTCAAATTTGTAGTATAAAGAACTTATTTGCCTTTTTATTTACAGTGAAAAATTCTTATTTACATACTAAATAGATTTAGGAAGCAAATAATTTATTTACCTTATTATTTATATTGCAAATATGCTATCTATTATAAATACTTTCACAATATGCTATTTACTTCAAAAAGTTTTAAAAATCTGTTATTTCCCTCATATTCTCTTAAATTACACATAAACTCTAAACCCAATAAATATATATATCATCATAGGTTTTGGTTTAAATCCAATACCTGACTAGTCTAGCGTTTGTAAATTTTTTCATTCAAGAACGTACTCTATTTATGTGATCACCATGTTAAACTCAATTTGTTGAAATGTAAGTTACAATATTACATGCCTAACTTGCAAACAATTTGAGAATTATATGCACGCACTAATAAAATTATATTTTCGAATGAACAAAGTTACAAACACTGGAGACTCTTTCTCCATGATCATATAAGACATGGCATAGACTAGTTTTTGGTAACCAGTTATATTCGGTCACTACATGCAACTCCTTTGTAAATTCCTTAGAGACGACACAAGTTCAAGCTCTACCTTAAATAAAATTATAATCCAATTAGGATCCCATATACTTTAATACAATATGTCAAAGTAAACCAAAAAATGGCCGGATTACGAATACATAATTATAATTGGACATAAAAACTTGGTTCCAATTATTAAAGACTTAGCAATATGATGAGAAACTCATTATATCCACAATTATGGACGAGTCCGGCTTTTGGTCATTCTGAGTCAGTACTTGTGGATCAAACTAGAAACTTAATTTAATTAGTATATTATAGTTGCAGTTAATTAATCATATAATGATACATCAAGTTGCTACATCTATAGTACCATATATATACACTTGTACTTCATTAAGAAAAAGCTTGAATTTTATATATCATGTCACATTATAAGTTGTACTACGTTTTTAACTTTCTTATCTTTAACATTTATATCAATATTGTTCTCCAAGATTCATTGGATACAATACTGTCGGCATGCTTTAGGCACCGAGTAAATTGGTAGCAATTTGGCCACAATCAGATCCCAAGATTGATCAATTTTCCTACATATATTAAATTATACGATCTTTGTTTTGTTACAGTTAGATTGCAATATCTAATGGATCTACTGTATCAACTTATGCTTTGTGGCTCCAAACTTTAAAAGCAACATTATCCAATAATGAAGGTTTAATATTTAGCAACAAATATTAAATAGTACTTGTGGATTCGAATTCCAATTTAATGGGGAAAAAAAAAAAAACAGCTGAATGACGTTATAAGTATTGAACAAAACACAAAAAAGTAGAATGCATAAAGTCTATGAACAGATGGATTATAAGGGCCTTTAAAAAGAGATTATATATCGATCTAAAATTAAGCCCGGGAAGTAGACTTATTTACGCAATTACTGAATTAAACTTATTTACGCAATTACTGACCGAAAAGAAACTTGTGGTCACCTAAATACGACAACAGATCCCTAAAGTATTTGGACTTATGTAACACTCGTTATTTTAGCGGGTGTAATTGTGTAAAATTTAAAGTATAAAATGTGTTAAATTGAAATTTTGTAGTATTTAAAATTTACTAAAATGCTTTTGTTGTTCCTTTTATTTATTTACAAAAATACAACATTGGTATTTTCTGGCAAAAGTCTCTCAAAGAGACAATTTTCACCTACTCCTATTTATCCTTTTCTCTTCTCTCTTTTCTTTTCTTGTCTTCTTGGATGAAACCAAGTCAGAGAAAACCAAGGAAAGAACTCAAACAATCTCAAAGATTTCCAAACTTCTCTCAAAATCTCCACAAACAATCTCTTACAGACTCAAAGATTAAGGAAGCTTAGACATTTTTAAGATCAAACCATGCTTTGAACTAAGTTTTGAGATTAGATTTTAGAAACTTAAGCTTTGATTTAAATTTGTGTTTTAGTATAAAATTTGTAAGAAATGTTTATATACTGTTTTTATGCTTAAAAAGCTGTTAGAAAATTAAGATTTGAAGAAAAACTCAAAAATTCAAATTTTAGGTTCTTGGTGAGAATTTTTCCAATGAAAAAATAAAACAGAGGTTGGATTTATGATCCCCTCAGGAACAAATAAGGAAGACTAAACTACTAGGACAAAGGTAGTTATTTGATAAGTTATGTCTTGGAAATAATAAATATTTTTCTATAAAGTTTATAATTTTAAATAATTTTATTTTAATGAATATCTAACTTTTTAATTATTTTATTTCTAAATATTTTAAAATCATATTATTTATTTTAAAAATCTATTTTAACATATTTTGTACCAAAATAAAATTCATATGTTTTTATTTTATTGTTACTTTATTTATTTCATAATTTACTAAAATTAAGTTGGAGAAATTGATATTCATATCTTTAGGAAATTAATGCTTATGGCACACTATGAAAAATAAATGGTAAATTAACATAATTATAGATTAGGATTTAATTTAAGTATACTTATTTTTATACATTTTAGGATAACAATATACTTGGAGCTTGCGTAATGAACTTGATTGTGCAAGCTAGAAGTTCTCAGTGAATATTTTGCAAAGAGGTAGGGAATCTATTACTCATCTTTTGTGAGGTTTCATAGAATTAAAATTGGTTTTTTACATCGCAAAATATATATGTGTGTGTGTGTGTTGAACTGTTATTATATGAATATCACTTATGAGACAATAGCATGAACTCGTCTTGTAATGTATAGCAAGAAATAAATTGATTTGATACGTATTGAATAAATTGAAAAGCATGGTTAGATAATATACTCTATACATAACATTAGTAGTTATGAGAGGAATGGTAAGATGCGAAGAGGGTGGCGGTTACGTTCTAGGACACTAATACCCTAAAAGGTAAAATAACGGTCTCTTGGGTCAAAGTCCAAGAACGCATTTTACATGAATCAACTTGATGAGGATCCAGGGTTTAATGTCACCTCACCCGATACTCTTAGAATGATTGGAGAGTGGAAAAGCGCGTCCCTTTGGGTTTCAATGTAACGCCCCCTTTCCGGATGTCACAGATGTCATTACATTCATTCGTTAAAACATTAACTGAAGCCAACTATTGTAATTAATAACGTACATTTGAAATCATAGTTTGGAAAAGCATTCCCAGGATCTTTACATACATTTTTTTTTATAGAAATACAAATACAATTTATAGGAAATTATAAATTTACTTAATTATAACAATTTGCTTTTCCATATACATTGTATAAATAGTTTACTAATATCATTTAAAAATTAAATGGTCTTTGAAAAACAAAAGATAAAATTCTTTGAACATGTCTCGACCGGCAGGCCGAACTTTTAACTTCAGCAGGCCGAACTCAACCGGCAGACCGATTGGAAAACTTCGGCAGTCCGACCAGTATGGTCGGCAGGCCGAACCTTTTAAAAAAAATTTTGATAACAAGTTTTAAAGCTTCAAGTGCGGAAGAAAAATTTATAAAATAATAAAAACACATTCACAAAATTTATAAAAATTATTCTTAATTTATAAACATACTCAAAATCCAAAATCATAAAATATTTCATTAAAGCTTCTTTCCTTGGCGTTCTTCCATTTGCAACTATCTTCCTTAGCTCACACGCCTATCATTGTCATCCGCCTATTCCATAGATTTCTTACCCTTATCTGCAACATGATGAAAACTTAAATAAGCCAATGCTTAGTAAGTACATTATAATTCTCACAATTAAAAACATTTCATGAACATCAACATCATCATCATCATCATTATCATAATAGTGCACTAGGCACATTTTCATAGGAACATATCTTTCATTACGTCATCCATATTAAAACTTATCCATTTTATCTTAAGGGGCCCAAGTGTTGCACGCCGTCATGAGAGGAGAGGGGTAGCTAATCCCAAACCAAACATGACATGTCCAACCTTTGGGACATCATAAACATGAACATAAACATAGGGTGTGCAACACTTATTTAGGTGATACATATATACATACTTATACTTTCATACTTTGAAAAACATTATCATGAAAACATGCATAAACTTTCATGCCTTAAACTTCATGAAAATCATCATGAGAAATCATCATAAAACCATCATGAACATGGATTTCAAACTTTTCATAAAAACTCATACTTTTCATAATTTTTCATAAACACATCATGTTGCAAGTGAGAATGTACTTACCTCAAATGAGCTTACTTAACCTTACTTTGTAGGTGACAACGCTGCGGTCTTGATATGCTCACTTCTCAATTTGTTCATGTCATACATTTATAAAATGGTAATTAACATTTAATCAATGAATTAATTACCATATCATAACTCCCATGATAACCATTTCATAACATATATAGCATCCATTTCATAAAAACATCATGCATGCATTTTCTTTAAACATAAAACATAGAAACAACATTTTCAACACATGCATATTTCTGACCTTCATGAAATTAAAAATTTGTAACTTAACATTTACATAAAATCTGAAAATCAAAATTGGCAGAGACATTCATAACATACATACCTATCACCATGATTTTTCTTTCATCATAAAAATCTCATTTAATACTTAAAACAAGTCATACATCAAAAATACCAAAATCTGCCAGCATTAGCCAAAACAGTGAGCATTATT
>CAMOHE010052874.1:0-11779 GCA_946598075.1 Artocarpus hirsutus | reverse complement strand
TGTGAGACACCGGTACGAGTATTGAGGTAGGACTTCTTCCCCTTCTTTGATAGCCATTTTTAAATACTTTGGCCTCAAATGAATTTTTACAAAAATGTTTTCAAATGACTTGTTGATAAAGGATTTTTATTATCAGTTTTTTGAAACAGCAGATTGAGATGGATTTTATAATAAACTTCATAATGAATATGAATGATTACATCTGATAAGAAAAGATTTCATGAATCAGAGAGAAATATATGTATATATATATTTTAGGGCATGATGCCATCTCAGAGATCGGGTTGTGTAGTGAACAACCTTAGGGGCAGGTCCCGAAACCCAGCTGGGCCACTACGGTGGTGAGTCATGTATGGTTTGCCCAGGAAAGGAAAAATGGTACTCTTTTGATTGATTCATTTGAATTATTTTGGTACGATTATATTTTATTTAATTTCACATTTAATTATTTATCCGTTAATTGTTCCAGTTCATTCTTATATGTTTATTTGATTTATGCAATTTCTTTTAAAGTTGAATAATTTTCTAAATATAGTCCTACAGAGCCCTTCGCTCACATTTTTTCTGTTTTAAAATCTTAACCCTAGGTGGATATCAGCATAGGTTTGGAGAAGAGTCCGCCGACCGAACTTACGATCAGTAGAAGTATTAGGTAGGCTAATTTATCATTCAAGGCATGTAAGACTTTAACTTCTTTTTCATTCTGGACTGTGGTTGTATCGTAATATTGTCAATACCATATGTGTGTGCACAATATGTGGGCTAGTGGGACTCATACGCGTTCCACCCCATATTTAATTATTTTAATGTTATTTCTATTTGTTTAATTATTATGGTGTTTTATTTATTTATTTAACTTTTCTATTCAAATGAATTTAAAATTATCACCTTTTTATTTATAAATTTCCTTCTAAAACCCTGATTTTAACTAAATCTTTACTTAATTGATTTAATTAAACCACCACGTCACCTCCCGTACTCCGGGGTGTGACAGCAACATGATATAAAACTAAAATAAGCTTAAGCTTAGTAAGTACATTTTATATCTTACAACTTAAAAGCACTGTCAACATCATTATCATATGCATTGTCATAATAGTGCGCTATGCATAATTTTATAAGGAACATATCTTTCATTTCATTATCCATATTAAAACTTTGTTCATTTTATCTTAAGGGCCCAAGTGTTGCATCATAAACATCATTGTAGGCATGCCATCATGAGAGGAAAAGGGTAGCTAATCCTAAACGAAACATAACATAAACATGGGTATGCAACACTTATTTAAGGGATACATATATATATTTACTTTTATACTTTGAAATACATCAACATCAAACATGCATAACTTTTGAACATCAAATCTTTCATAAGTATCATAAAATGAAAATAATCGTAGAATCATCATAAATATCATCATGAATATAATTTCAAACTTTTACAACCATATCATGTTGCAGGTGAGAATATACTTACTTGGATAGTTTACTTAACCTTAATTTGTAGGTTACGTCGCTGTGGTCTCTATGTGCTCGCTCCTTAGTGTGTTTATGTCATACATTCATTTAAAATCACAATTAACATTTATTTTCATGAGACCATAACTCATTCAACACCACATAACCTATCTCAAATTTCCATTATACATCCCACATACATTCATCTCTCAAAAACATTAACTCATAATATGTTTCATTAACCATAAAACACTATCAACACAAATTTTAAAATTTATACACAATTTGAGTACCAAACTTGGCAGGGACAATGTTGACATATAAAGATAATATCATGATTTTTTATTAGTCATAAAAATTTCATTTAGCAATTGAAATAAATCACATATCATACAATACCAAATCTGCTAGCAATAATAACACAGTGAGCAGTCCCTACTAACATTCATGAAATAAATTATTTACATCCCAAAATAATTCCATAAAAATGCTACATATAATAAACACTTAAAATTACAATATAGCCAAAAATAACTTTTTAATAAATTCTAAACAGTCCAAAAACGTACATGGGACAACAAGAACAAAACAACTTCCAACGTAATAGGTAGTGAGTTACATATAATCATTATTTTTTAACTATTAAAATAAAATTATTTAGGCTCCAATCTTTTAATGCCAACTTAATACAAATACGCTATCAAAAAAATTCTTGTCACCAAATAAGATCATTTAGTTATACAAAAACATCACACAACAAGGAGTCCAACAACCTACTGATAGAGCAGTCTCATAACCTAGTCTTAATGAAAATTCCATATCACATAAAATATTCATCATATTATCATGAGACTTTTCAATTCATAAATTAACATATACATGAACATATTTACCAAATTTTGTTCAAAATAACAATCATTTGCATTATAAACAAAACCTATATTTTTGTGCAACATAACCAAACAGCAATATTTTTCTATGAGTGGCAAAGAGAAGAAAATTCATATCTTAACATAGAAAAATCTGATGAATGTGAAATTTGGAGGAACATCACATAACACATATACGAACATCATACTAAAATTTTAGAACAAATGGAAATTCCTAGACAAAGATATGGGGGCCGGAACACAAGTAGACTACAATTTTAGAAATACCGAGAACAAGACTCTTACATCAAAAAAATTTCTTCTCAAGCTTCCTTCGAATTCACCCAAGATAAAACTCAAAGTTTCATTCAAATATTTGTAGGAGAATTGAGGGAGAGAAGAAGGGGAAAAACATGAAAAGAAAAAAAAATATCTGAGAGAAATTTTGAGAGAGAGAGAAAGAGAGAGCATGAATAATGATAGAGAAAAATTACTCGTAAAATTTTGGGAGTGATACGTGGGGAGGATTAAGTCCTGAATTGGTAGCAAATTATCCCAAAATTGGCGTGCATAATCTTGGGAAATTGAGGGGATTTTAGGGAGAGTCAACAAATCATTCTTACTTACCATCTTTCGAATTTCAAAATAAGAAAATCTGCATCAATCATCAAAAGTCAAATATTCTATTATCAAAATTAAAGAAAAAAGCCAAATATAAGCTAATCAATCAGAATAAATCATCAAATCATAATAATCATCCTTGTCATAAATTTTGAAAAATTTTTGCTGATTGCTCGTCAGCCGTCTTCGGCCTGCCGACCACACAGTTTGAACTATCTAATGCGTGAGGTCTGGGCTGCCGATGAAATTCCATCGGCCTGCTGTTTCGTGAGGGACAATTTAGCCTGCCAAACTTCAAGGTTCGGCCTACCGATCTACCTTAACACACTAAAATTCATCAAAGCATTAAATTATTACAAAATCATTATTAAACACACAACGTAAATGACATGAACACTTGAGCATATCAATTCCACGTGACCGTCACTTGTCGTAACACTTAAAATAAAATAGTTAGTATCATTATATCATAACACATATCAATAAAGAAATTACTTAACGTCGTTATTCATCTGTTACATGAAAATGTGGCTGGTGTTACACAAGTAACATCTCTTTTTATCAGTGCCAAGGACATTGATTGGTTTGCTAACTTTACTCAAATTAGTTTGACATGTGTCGTGACATAATGAAGTATAAAACTATATCTACAGTTTTCCTTAGTTGTCAACAAACTTTTGTTTTTTATTTTTTACTTTTTACTTGTTGCCACCTAACAATCATTGTTTTTTACATACATTTTATTATAGCACCATTATTATGTTAGAAATCAACTCAACAAGTATGGGTTCATCGACTCCTATATCACTTCTTATGTGCCAAGCCAAGTTGAGATTGCAATTGAATAATGAACAAGAATGCTTTGTGAGCTTTTGGATGAAGGAAGAGCCGACTAATGTTATTTTAGGACATGTAATAGTGGAGTTCATTGAATGTTGGGCCTCATTTACCTCCAATAAGATAGGGTAATATGGTTCGATCCACTTGGCCATAACGTGGGCCCTGACTTCAAAAGGATGATTAAATTGTAAGTGTACTCTTGTCAACTATATTATTTATTATTTCTAATCTATTTCATCTATCTTTTGATCAATTCTATTTAAACCAATTGAATTTAGGGCTTTAAATGAAGAGAAGTTGAAAACAAAAACTCAAGTCTTCTTCAATCTGCCTTTTGAATATACTAAAATTCTACTACCAGAGTAAGCATTTTAGTATTATATACTTGTTGAATTTTAATTAGAAATGCATGAATTGTTATTTAAACTACTATATATCTTTACATCTTTTCAATATTATATCTCAACAAGAAGTAGACAAATGATGCGGCTATATTGTGAAAAGTACATAATTACATATATTATGAGTAAGGGGACACAAGACATGACAAGCCACTAATTTCATACTAAAGAGAATTTGAACGAGGTGATAGATGAATTGGGAGAATATACACAAGCTGCATGCACAATATGTAACCTAGCGCCGGCAATATGGGTTGTAACAAGACGGCACAACATGAACTCGACATGAATTTTTGCAGGTTATTGTAATGCCTCGAAATTAATTAGATGTTATTAGTATGCAAAATGGTGGATTAGTGTGCCAAAATGAATATTTTAAAACTTAAATTTAACATTTTGTAAAATTTTTAAATTAATCTTAAATTGATTATTTTGAAGATTTTTAATTTCTCTTAATCATTTTTATTTGTAATTTTGAATTTTGAAACAAAACAATTTCTCAAAATGCCCGTTTTATAAAACTATAGGTGGCACATGGTTTTTGCATAGTGAAACCACCCATTTTTCCCTCTATTTAACTCTCACTCCCTTTCTCCTTCTCTCCTCACTCTCTTCCATTCTCTCTCACTCTCTCTCGTGTGTGTGTGTCTCTCTCTCTCACTCTGCTTCTCATCCTCTCTCAATTCCTCTCAAATTTTTGAATCAAAATATCAAGCCCAAGCCTTGGTTTAGTGGATTGAAGACTTAGGAACGTGATTAGGTAATCAAAAACACAATTTGAAGCTCGAATTCAAGGTCAATTTTCAAATTTCAAAACTTTTTCCATTTTTCAATTTTTCTTGCATTTTGAAATCTAAGCTTATTTGAGCTCAAAAAACTTTTGATCTAAGTTAGGGGAACTTAGGATAATTAGGATATAAGCTTTATTCGATCAAAAATGGATTTAAATCAAGATTTTTTATTTTTCTCTATTTTCCTCTATTTTTGGGATTTTTCAAGATTTTTGTTTAAAACTTGTTTTAAAGCATCAAAGTAACCTACTATGTTTTTCTATCAACTATGATCATTATTCATGCCTGAGATTTGAGAAAACAAGTTGAAATTAAAGAATTAGGCTTGGGAGGTCGAGAACCCATCCCTGAAAATTTCTAGAATTTTCCAGTTCGATAGGCTAGATTCAAGGGTTCGACATGCCAAATCCATTCGTTCGGCAGACCAAACCTGGAAATGTTCGGCTGAGTAGACTTGGTTTTTTGGTAGACCAAACTGCATAGTTCAGCTGACTGAACCAGGACGACCGACAAGCCGACCAAGCATGGTGAAATTTTGTCATTTTTCATCTATTTTTACTGTTTTGAACCTTGATTGAGATTTCAACCTTATAAAATGATTTTTATAAATACAAATGGCACACTAGGACACCATGAGACAATTTAATGACATAGGATATCTTAAGCTAGATACTGATAGACCTAGTTTCTATTTAAGGTTATTCGTGGTTCCGCGAAACTAACATATAGCAAACCGAGATTATGGTGTGGAACACCGGCATGAGTATTGAGGTAGGACGTCTACCCCTATTTCTTGGTAATCTAGTTTTTAAAGGATTTTGGCCCCAAAAAGAATTTTTAACAAAAATGTTTTCAATGATTGGTTGAAAAAAAAAAGATTTTTATTAACTGATTTCATAAGCAGTAGAATTGAAGCAATTTTCATAATAAACCTCATAATGAATGCAAATGACTAAATTGGGTAAGAAGATATTTTAATAATTATAGAAAGATATGTATATATACATATCAGGGCATGATGCCATATCAGAGATCGGGTCGTGCAATGCATGATCTTGGGGACAGGTCTCGAAACCCAACTGGGCCACTTTGGTGGTGATATAAATATTGTTTGCCCATAAAAGAATATAAAGGTACTTTTTGGATAGACTATTTTGAAAGGATGTATTTACATGATTCTATCTCTTTAACTCTATTTTCTATTATTTGTTTTGAAAGGCAAACTTGTATTTTAATTAAATATCTGTTTGCAAAATATAGTCCTATTGAGCCTTTTTCTCACATTTTATTTGTTTTAAAATCTTTCCTCCTCTAGGTGGATATCAGCTTAGGATCGGAGAAGAGCCCGCAGATAGGACTTCCGAGAAGTAGAAGAACCAAGTAGGTTACTTACTTTTAATAAATCAAGGCATGTATCAAATTAATTTCTTTCTTTATTTTGGATTGTGGTTGTAATTGTCAGTACTATGTGTGTGTACAAGATGTGGATCAGTGGGACCCATTCTAGTTTCTCCTTATTTCTTAATTATTGTTTCCTTATTGTTCATTTTGTTATTCTCATATTTTTAAAACATTATAATTGCTCGCCTTAAAAAGGTTTTAAAATTATCTCTTTTTCATAAATAAATTCTCTTTTTTTTAACGCATGTTTTTAAATTTCTATTTAATAAATTCAATTAAACCACCACGTCACCTCCAATACTTCAGGGTAGGACAAAATGGTATCAGAACTTAAGGTTATAAACCTTGGGAATTGTGCACACATAGGTACGACAATGAAATACCACTAACAGTCCAAATTTTGATTTTAGAAGTGAGAAAATGGCACCTAGATATTGCTCGACAGTTGACGCCAAGTTCAAAAATGATGAAGGCATGATGAGGGCCATGTTTGCTGCATTTCGGTAGACAGTAGCAAGGGCAAGACTGGATGATTTCGTGGCTAGTCAACGGCATTTGTATTTTAAGGAATTCTAACATGCGTCTATACCAACCTTCAACAGAAATGGGGACCTACAACTGGCTGAGTATTGGTTGGATTTGATCGTGAAACACTTGGATTCTCTTGACATGCCAGCAGAATATCATGTGGAATTTGCAACATATAAGTTCGAAGGTGGTGGTAATACCTAGTGGAAGTAGGCTAGACGCTTAGAAAACAATGGTAACATCAGTTGGGACAAGTTCAAAGAGCAGTTTTACGACCGTTACTTTCCACAAGGATATAAGGACCAAAAGGCAGCTGAGTTTTACAGGTTGCAGTAGGGTGAAATGTTAGTCCGGGAGTATGAGGCAAAGTTTAACAAGCTAGCCAGGTTTGCTCCATCTACAGTGCCATAGAAGCATGAGAAGTGCATTAAATTCCAAGACAGACTTGAGGCTTCTATTTGACGATAGGTGGTTGCCCTATGACTCGAGAACTTCAAAAAGCTTGTGTCAGCAGCAATATCAGTATAAAATGACTAATCGCAATATTGTGAGGATCGAGCCAAGACATCATAATGACCCTAGAGGAGCGGCAGAAGGAGCACCAATGGTTGACCCATTCTAGGAAAGAATAAACAGGGTAACATGAACAGCGATAGCAGTAGTTCATCAAGCAGCGGGTGCAATAATCCTTACAGCTTTCACTGCCATTATTGCCAGCAACCAGGACACATCAAGAGGAACTATCCGATTAGGAGTGCTCGCCTAGGACTTTAGGCCAGAGGAGGAGCGAGTCGTCAGCCTCAACCTCAGACTCTACCTCAGTCTCACCAGTACCCTCAGCTTTAGTTCCATCACTTCTCTCTCTAGCAACTACCATACCCAACACAAGGATACCAGTTATAGAATTTCCAATGTAATGCCCCTCAATATCGAGCTTCAAGTACAGCAAGTGTGTAGTCACCGCCATCGTAGCAGTATTGGCCAACTAACCTAGGACCTAGCAATGTTGGTAGAGGAAAAGGGAAAGCTCTAGTGCAGGTTCACACCATGATATTAGGGAGTTTAGATGCCTAGACTAGTAATGCAGTTGTCAATGGTACGATCCTGGTTTCTCAGTCTTTAGTACACATGTTATTCGATACTGGTGCTACTTATTCTCTCATTTCAATCTCTTTTGTACATGCCTTGGGATTATTAATAGAAGAGTTTGACGAACCCTTAGTTATAGCTTTACCCTTGGGGTGGGTGTGCATAAATTGTATTTGTAAAGATTGTAAAATGAAGATCAGGATAAGATTTTGAAAAGTGATTTGATTGTAATCCCCATGAGTTCATATGATGTAATTCTAGGGATGGACTGGTTGTCTAGATACAATGCAGTTACAGACTGTCAGCTTAGGAGAGTGACCTTAGTGTTCAATAGGGGGACGAAGATCACCTACCAAGGTGGTGGTGACCTGCTAATGAGTGAGCGTCTCGTAAAGATATGTCTTGGAGGGTGGAATAACCTGGCTTGCTATGCCTTCCTCATGAATCTAGAAGGAGAGCCCAATGCCTAGAGAAGAAATGTAGCGATCCCAGTGGTAGATGAATTTGAAGATGTCTTCCTTGACAAATTGCCAAGATTACCACCGCATCAGGAGATCAAATTTGGTATTGAGTTGCTTCCAAGAATAGCACCAATTTTTGTAGCACCTTATCGGATGGCACCGACAAAAATGAAGGAATTAAGAAAGCAACTTCAGGAGCTCGTTGATAAGGGATACATCTGGAATAGCACATCACCGTGGGGAGTACCGATTTTGTTCACTAAGAAGTATGACAGAACTCTCAGGTTGTGTATAGATTATTGGCAACTGAATCGAGCCACGGTAAAGAACAAGTATCCTCTGCCCAAGATCGATGAACTGTTTGACGAGTTGGGAGGTTCGCGGTATTTCTCAAAGATAGATTTGCAGTCAGGATATCATCAACTCAGGATTAAGGAATAGGACATTTCCAAGACAGCTTTCAAGACTCGATATGGGTACTTTGAATTTCTGGTGATGTCGTTTAGGTTGACAAATGCTCCAGCAACCTTCATGGACCTTATGAATAGGATATTCAGGCCTTATCTTGATCAGTTCATGATCGCGTTCATCGACAATATCTTGGTTTATTTTAAGACTTGGGAGGAACATGAGCAGCATCTTGGCATTGTGCTTCAAACTCTATGGGAGCATCAGTTGTATGCCAAGGAAGAAAAGTGTGAATTCTGGTTAACAGAAGTTAAGTTTTTGGGTCATGTCATCTCTAAGCATGGTATTTTAATGGATCCGTCTAAGGTTGAAGCCATAGTGGAATAGGAACGATCAAGGAATGTGGCAAAAATTCATAGCTTCTTGGGACTCGCAGGATACTACAAGAAATTTGTGAAGGATTTCTTGAAGATAGCAGCGCCTTTGACAAGACTAATCAAGAAGAGTGTCAAGTTTGAATGGAATGAAGAGTGTGAGCTCGCTTTTCAAGAACTAAAGAATCGATAGACCTCAACTCTAGTGCTGATTTTTCCCAACAGTGATGAGCCATATAAGTTTACACAAATGCGCCAGGAAGCGAACTTGGATGCATGTTGATGCAACATGGACGTGTGGTGGCGTATGGATCGAGACAGCTACAACCTCACAAGCGAAACTACTTTACTCACAACTTAGAGCTCGCAGCGGTGATTCACGTGTTGAAGATTTGGAGATGTTATTTGTATAGGGTGACATTTCAGGTTTTCTCTGACCACAAGAGTTTGAAGTACCTATTCACTCAAAGGGACTTGAACTTGAGGCAACAAAGATGGATAGAGTACATGGAGGATTATGATTTCTCGATGCAGTATCATCTCGGGAAAGCTAACGTGGTCACTAATACACTCAGCAGGAAGTCTTTAGGAATTCTTGCTTGTTTGGCTCTTGAAGATTGGAGAAGATATGCAACAGTGAGTGAGTATAGGCTACAGTAATATGAGGACTACGAATAAGTTTCGATGTATCATATGGAGACAACCCCAACCCTCGTTCAAATGGGGAAGTAGAATCAGTGGCAAGACCAACACCTTCAGGGGATTTAGAATGGAGAACAATTTGAATAATGGAGGGTATGTGTCGATGGATCATTGTACTTTAGGGAGCGCCTCGCAGTTCCAACAATCACAAAAGTAACAAAGGCTGTTATGGACGAAGCCCACAAGTCTTAGTTCGCTATTCATATAGGAAGCACGAAGATGTATTGTGGTTTAAAGAGGCAATATTGGTGGAGAGGTATGAAGAAAGATGTTCAAGAATATGTGGCCAAGTGTACGACTTGTCTTTAGGTGAAAGCCAAACATCAGAAGCCAGCAGGTTAGCTTCAGCCACTTCCTATTCTAGGGAGGAAATGGGAGCACATCACGATGGATTTCCTTACCGGATTACCGAGGATGGAGCAAAGACATGATGTAATTTGGGTCATGGTCGACAGGTTAAATGAAACGTATTTCATTCCATTCAGATCGACATGCTCAAGAAAGGTTCTCGGGGAATTGTACTTGTAGAATATTGTAAGATTGCATGAAGTTCCTTTATTCATCACATCAGATAGAGACACCAGGTTCAATGCCAAGTACTAGAGAAGCTTTCAAGAGGCTTTGCGTACAGATTTGAACTTCAACATGGCATTTCATCCTCAGACCAATGGGCAATCTGAGTGGGTCATTTAGATTCTCGAAGACATGTTACGTGCATGTGCCTTAGACTGCGGCAGAAACTAGAAGAGATACTTACATTTGGCAGAGTTTGCATACAACAATAGCTATCAAGTGAGCATTGGCATGGCACCATTTAAGGTACTGTATAGACGACTGTGTCGGTCATCAGTGTGTTGGGCTGAACCGAAAGACAAAATCATTCTCGAGCTAGATGAGATCCATGACAGCAATGAGAAGGTCACCATAATTCAAGACCAATTGAAGGCAACTCAGAGCCGACAGAAGAGTTATGCAGATAGAAGACGTCGACCCTTAGAATTTGAGGTGAGAGATTTTGTTCTCTTGAAGGTATTGTTGGAAAAATAATACGCAGCAGAATTTTAAAAATTTTAAAACAGAGTATTTTCCAAAACATGAGTTTGACATGCTATATGTATAAATTAACCTGATCTTACTAACCTCTTACTCGTCGAAAAGCTCCTGAAAATAGTGTAGAGAAGTAACGTTCCAGAATAGCCTCAACCAACTGGTCTTCTTTGCTATTCTCTATCCACGATCGGAGTGAGTGTGGGCTCACACGTACAGCTCTTCCTCAAGGTGACTCTCCTTCCAATCAATTGAGAGAACCCAAAGCTAGTGTTCGTGATTTGTGAACAAGAGCTCTCAGGGAGTTTCAGATTCTCACCACTAGAGTATCACTCTTAATCTCTCTATGGATCTATCTTTTTGATCTCTGAATAACTCATTATACTTACTCCCTATTTATAGAGGTTGGGTCTAGGGTCATTCCTTATCAGATAAGGTCTCCAAAATTCGAAACAGAACCAAATTCGGGTCTATATCGGATAAGATACGCGTAAAAACGCGTGAAAACGCGCGATTTTTAATTCGCGCATAGGCAGGCCGAACTTTTTCATAGGCAGGCCGAACTTGCCTGATCGGCAGGCCGAACTTTAAGTTCGGCATGCCGAACTATCGAAATAAAAAATCACGCGAATCTTTTATTTTCCACCCGAGATTCTATAGGATAAAGCTCAGTTTTAATTCAAATAACCCAATAGAGAAGTTATCTAATTAAAACAACTTTATCTAGATAATCTCTAAGAAAATAAATAGATTCCTAATAATTCTACAAGTTTATCTTGATTTAATTTA
>CAMOHE010052871.1:29650-51635 GCA_946598075.1 Artocarpus hirsutus | reverse complement strand
CGATTTGCCAAGACAGAATTATTAATCCAAATCAATTCACTTTATGTCCCGATCCAACACATCGTCACCTATGACAACGTGCCAATGTTTCTATTCACGGAGTCCACCTCTGATGGTCAAGACAAACCATCTCCCAATAGGGATATAGACAACATAACAATCTTTACATGAATAAAGCACCCAACTTTATTCCCTCGATTGCGGATCTTATGATTTAGACCGTCACCTTAAGAATCGTGTCTTCTACATAATCTGTCCATCATATGCCTAATTCTTAAAGGTTTAGACTGACAATCTCAAACTATTGTTTGCTTATCATACATTCAACAAATATGAACGTAAAGAGGACAAGATTTGGTATATGAATAATAAATGAATTCTTTATTGATAAAAATGTCTTCAAAAACTCATTACATTTTTATTCCTTAGGGCATACATGTCTAACATCTTCTTAATGTGCCCGACCTTCCCGCAGAAGAAGCACTTTAGCTTCTTTGAGTTCTTTTTGTTCTTCTTATTCTTGCCATTTGCAAGAGTAAAAGATTTTTTGTTCTTAGCCCGTTGTTTCTTTCCATTCCTAGGGTTAGAATTGGAACCAAAAGTAGCCGCTAAGTTGGCCTCTCCGCCAGTAGGAGACTCCCTGATGAACAGTTTAAACTTTTGTAATTGTTTCATCAACTTCGTCAAGGTCATATCCAACCTATTGCTTAAATTAAATGTAGCTCTAAACAAGATAAACTCCTTAGATAGAGTCTCAAAAGCCATAGTCATTTAAGTTTTAGCATCAATGTCAGCTCCATTGGTTTGAGCCTCAACGAGTTAACCCATGACCAACATCATATGCTCCTCTATAGATGTCCCCAGTCTTTGTTCACAGTTTAAGAGCTTCTGAAGCACCCCTTGCCGCTTCGTTAAGGCCTGGCCTCCAAACATGTCTTCCAAATTATCCAAGATCCTCCTAGCAATATCATAATCTTTATGTTGAGCCTACAGCACGTTATTCATGCTAGCCATAACATAACAACGAGCCTGATCATTAGCATCTTTCTAATGATCATATGCTTGGATTTGATCGTTAGTGACATCTCTTGTACGCTCAGGAGTACAAGGTATCATCAGCACAAATTTCAGTTTCTTAAAAAATGATGTTTAGGTTCCATTTCTAATTATTATAGTTCTCATCGGTTAATTAATTTTTGTCAAGTATCGATGATAAAGCATTTTTAAACATTTTTAATCTACAATAAAGAATCATATACCAAACATAAGCAAGGATATCATAATAATTTAGTAAGATAACACAATCATGTAAAACATACAAATGTGTTTATGTATCAAAACCTTGAAAAAATCACAACCTTACACCGATAATTCCTAACTCATGATTCAACAAGCTCCTAGAGGAGTCTTGCCAAATTCAATCAGGAATACGGATCTCCTCTTGATTAATATATGCCATCCAAGACCCGTATAATCAAATATATATTAATAATCGTTTCTTTGGCCATTAATTTTATTAACAGAGTGCCTAGGGAGGTTAATAATAAAATTAACATGAGTGTATAACCATCATTTCAATATTTTATCCACGATTTATAATCACCACCTAGGGGTGTGCAGCCATAAATCATGCTAAAATAGCTTATCCTCTCAGAGATCTAACCTGGTACATGATGAAGTCCTTTCTTAGGGTCAGAACCACCATGTATTACCTATGGACCAACAATGAAGGCCATAGGTCCTTTCTTCGAAAACCTTATCCCACTCAATCTTTTGAAATCAAGGTTTTATTTTATAAACATGCATGAACAATTTTTAATGAGTGGCACTCCCTATTCTATATGATATGTTATCAATGTACATGGCAAACCATATTATAATGCAGACAAGCAAAGCAATCATGCAAAACCACAAGTAAAATAATAATAAATAACTGTAATATTATGGTTCCACCCTAGAGAAAAGAAAACAAAGATTACAATAGATAAATCGAAACATATTATCAATTTTTCATCCTTGAATCTTCAATTTGTATCCTTCTTCATACAATGTCCATCTTCAAGTCTTCAATCCTGCATAGATCGGCTAAACCATATTTCTGGTCATATCTAAATTTAATGTTTCTCATAATTGTCCCAAAAATAAAATCAAAACTACATTGAAATCTACACCTTTTCTGAAAAATCCTAACTCTCTACCAGGATGCCGATTTGTGTGATCGGCCTGCTGTCAAGATCCATCGGCTTGTCAATCTTTTCAAGTTGGCCTACCAATCATGATAATTTGGCCTACCGAACCTGAAAGTTTGGCTTGCTGCCAAAGCCACTAGATTTCTGCCCCGTTGACATCCTACCAATCTGCGACCATCGGCCTTCTGAACCTGAAGGTCAGCATTTTGACTGAGCAGAGATCACCTTTTTCCATAAAATATAATTTTTAATGCAATTTATCAATTTTAACTTAAACAATTCAAAAACATAAAATTAGAGACTCAAGAAACACCTAGAAGAGCTGTCATCCATCTTCTAAATCTGTCTTCTAGACCTGTCTTCTTCAAATGATTATTTAATTACAAAATTCTTACAAATTTAAAATTAAATAATAATTCTCAGACAGAGATAATAGTCTACCATCTAATTAGATGAAAAACCTAGATATAGATTCTAACCTCTAAAGAACCATAATCAACATAAATTAATTAATTAATTTATAATTAAATAATAATTTATTCAATCATAATTAATTAATAAACATTTACCAAATAATCCATGACAACGTAAAAAAATATAGAAGCCTAGAGTACCAACTCTCTAAAAAATTAAATTCAAGCATAGGAGAGACCAAGATCGCATAATTTATATGCATAGCATGATCATAAACTTGCAAATTTATGTAAAAACTATGACTCTGACACTAATTGTTGGAAAAACATGCATACCTAAATTTTAAAATTTTTATATTAGAATATTTTCTAAAACACAAGTTTAATACACTATATGCATAAATTAACTAGATCTTACTAACCTTGTAAATACCGAAGAGCTCCTACAGTCAAAAGACGTGTGTTCTAGAAGGACCTTAACCAACTAACCTTCTTTGTTATTCCTCTATCCATGACCTGTATGTGTGTGGGCATACTCGTATAGCTCTTCCTCTAGGTAGCTCTCCTTCCAACTAATTGAAAAAAACCCAAAGCTATAGTACGTAATTTGTGAACAATAGCTTTTTGAGGAGTCATAGCGTCTCACAAGTAGGGCCTCACTCTAGATTTCTTAATTAATCTAAATAACAATGATTCTCACTCCCTATTATATACACGTTGGGCCTTAGAGCCAGTCCTTATCAGATAAAGCCTTGAAAATTTGAATCAAAATCAAATCAGAAACAATATCTGATAAAATCCACGTGGAAACGTGTGATTTATTTAATGCTCAGTTGGCAGGTTGAACTGCCAGATCGGCCTGCTGAACTTGTTCCATCGGTAGGCCAAACTTAAAGATCGGCCTGTCTAACTCTCGATAAATGATGCTTGTGAATCTTTATTTTTCACTTGAGATTCTTAGGATAGAGCCTCAATTTTAATTCAAATAACCCAATAGAAAAGTTATCTAATTAAAACAATACCGATAATTCAACAAGTTTATCTTGAATTAATTTTATTCACAAAATTAATTCAACCAATAAACAGACATGAATTATCTGATCCTATCAAATTTTGGCTAATATGATAATTTGACACAAGTCACTAATTATTGAAAAAGTATGCCATGTCGTTATAAGATTTATTGTGAGCTAGCAAAAAGGACCTGTTGGACGTTTTTAGTTCAAGCTTCCGATAATTATGAAACCCAATATCCAAGATTTACATTTCATAATTATCAACTCTAATGCTACTCCACTAAAAGCTTAAAACTGCATTCTCAAACTATATAGAATTATGAAGTGTAAGTGATGTGCCCTAGGCCAATTATGTAATCACCACATATTAACTTTGTTACATTTGCATTTTATTAATAAAAAGGCATTTTCATTATCGTTTTTTATTCTAATTTCATGAATAGTTAATTTTGTCTAAGGTCATCAAGTATGTGACTTGATAGTAAAACTCTTAGGTGAAAATTGAATTCTATTCTAAATTTTTCCTAGTCAGTCATTATTATTGGGATAATAATGAATGAAGACTAGTATGAAGTTTGAGTGATGATTATGTTTTACTAATCGTATGTATGTGATATTAAGTCAACTCATTGATACAAATTTGAGAAATGATGTACTGGATCGACCTACTATGAGAATACTGCATAGATAATTATCATAAGTGATTCTCATCACAATAGTATTATCCTAGTCCTTTGACCTGAAATCACCATGGTTTCCTACATGACAAGTTCTATATTTGACACAATCTTATATTATCTTTAATAGGATAGTGGAATAGATTGTTGTTGGATATAGAGTAAATTATGTGAGGAATGTGAGGGATTAAGAAGGAATTTGTCCCTTATTTATTATGAGAAAGATATCTATGGGCCCCTCGATGAGTTAGACTGAAGAAAAATGTATGGCTGTACTAGAATGGATTGATAAGGGTTATCAATATCAATCTACTCAAGATCGAGAAATAATATGATTAAATAGTATAGGGATGACATAAACCATGCCTTATGTTCAATCAAGGTATCTAGTGATAAAAAGACTTTAATACTTATTGTGGATTAGGTTATGTCGGATTATTGACATTCGTATAACTTGGGTAATCATAATGTCTTGCTAGAGGCCGCTTATGATTTGTGGGCCAAAAATAGAATTTCAAGCCCACTACCAACGTTATGTAAACCTATAAGGTCACACACTTAGAACAGACTAAAAACAAATTTTGGAGTTTATTGTGTCTAAGTTCAATGAACCTGATAATGTCTAGATTTGATGTACTAGATATGTCTAGGTTAATTAAATTACAGACATTGTCTAGATTCTCTAAATCATATTTAAATTACAGTTTACCCTAGTTAAAATCTAACTATACCTCGAAGTCAATATATATATATATATATCTACTTTAGCAAAAAAGGAAGAAAAAAAAAAGACATTCTCTTATTCCAAAAGGCGAGAACATTAAAAACCCTAAAATTAGAGAGAGAGTCATTTACCGTAAGGAGAGTTTTTGAGAAGTCTGTTCGTGTGGATACCTGCAGAGGGCATTGCTCTAAGTAACAATGTTTGAATCCGATCCCGAACACAAAAAGATCGAGTTAGGGTGTTACCAGAGTGAACCCACTCTCTACCTTCCAGAAATCTTACCCCTTTTATCATCCTGGTAAGATTTTGTGACTTTCTTATCAATCTAATCGAATTGCATAGATCCTGTGAGGGTTTTGTGGGAATTAATTTTGATTTTTTGCTGCTTATTTGAATCACAAAATCCAACAAAATCCAATAGTGGTATTAGAGTGACTTGCGAATTTGATTAAATTGATTTTATATGGTTCTGTGTAATGTGATATGCATGGATATGATTTATACATTAATTAGATTAATGTGTTTGAGATTTTGTTTGATTAAATATTTTTACCCTGATAATTTGATTAATACGTTTACTGTTTCTTGTAACCTGTTGTTGTTAATTTGATTAATATTACAATTTAACAAGAATCTAGTAATCTATTTTAAGATGATTAAAGGATATACTGTAAATCTGTTTTTGGTTTTATCAAGGTGGTGAACTATTTAAATGTTAAACAGTGTTAATCTATTTTGAACAGATTAATATATATCATAGGGTCTGTTTAATTGTTAAACAAGGATGATCGATTTAGAATAGATCAATAAATTTCATGAATCTGTTTAAGTGTTAAACAGAGACACTGCTCCTTGACCCCAAATTGATTCGTCACATAAATCGTTTTGGTCATAATAAAAATTTAACTATAATGAAATTATATTATAATGGTTATGTGTTTAGTGTGAATCGCATGGTGCATAGCATGGCCCCTTTTTATACTAATGTGATTGGCAGGTTTTATTTAATTTTATTTTGGTTTTGTAATTTTAAATACGGCCTGTGTATCATTTTTAATTTGTAGTAATTTATTTATTTATTTAATAGAAATAGAATAGTTTAGATTGCAATTTGTAATGTAAAATCAAAGCCCAAGATCAAGATAAATGGAGGTCCAAGATGGAGGCTCAAGGTGGAGTCCGTTTGTGGCAATCTAAGGAAATCCATGGAGATGAAGATTACCTAGGATTGACCATTAACCTTCATATTGGCTTATGAAGATCAATTTAGATTTGGGCCATGCTATGACACATTTATTGTGTTATTATTATGCTATGTATGCGATGCTGTGTATATGATGCTATGTATATCAGGTGACATAATAATAAACAATAAAACAAAAATAAAGTAGAACCCTCACTTAACATTAAGTCATTAAAATGCCTCCCATAATTCAACACTTGTCAAGACTTAGATTGCTAAACATAGGTTCTATCAAAGTAGGGTATGTTAAGCCATCTAGATAAGACAAGATGGAAAATAGCGATATCCATATGTTTGAAATGGTTAGACGTAACTAGGTTATCAAAATGGTTTTGGACCTAGGGCACTAGATGGGATTTTAATTAGCCAGGACATGTGATGTCAAATCCCATATTTATCCAAGAGTTACATAAGATGTAATTGGTAAAGTGTTATCTACCTAAATAACCATACTTTAGGTGATAAGCCAAAGCTTACTTAAAGTGAGGTGAAATATGGATCTTGGTCCACTAAAATTAGAATTGTTGTGATTGCCAAATTAATATTGAGGGTTATTAATTTGATAAAATTAGTGGGATTTAAATTATGCCTCGTTAAAAATTGTTTAATAAAATGCTAAGTACTCTGTTTATATATTTGTTGTAGATAATGGCATCAAACACCACGTCTAATTTGTCACTACGAACGATCCTTGAGAAAGATAAGCTCAATGGGACTAACTTCCTTGACTGGTATAGAAACTTAAGAATTGTTCTTAAGCAAGAAATGAAGAAATATGTCCTTGATCAACCTATCCCTGATGAACCAACTGCTAATGCTCCTAGAGCTCAAAAAGATGCTCATAGTAAGCATCTCAATGACTCTGTTGATGTCACTTGCCTCATGCTTGGAAGCATGGAATCAGAGCTTTAGAAGCAACTAATGGAAATGGAGGCTTATACCATGATAGGCCATCTCAAGGAAATGTTCCAAGAGAAAGCTAGAATTGAGAGTTTTGCCACCTTAAAGGCATTACTCCCGTGCAAGTTGACTGCTTGCGGTTCAGTGAGTCCTCATGTTCTGAAGATGAAGGGTCATCTTGATCATTTGCAGAAACTTGGTCTTGAGATTAGCCAAGAGTTAGCTGTTGACATCATTCTCCAATCTTTGCTAGATCCTTATGATGGGTTTGTTATGAACTACAACATGCATAATATGGAGAAGACTGTTTTTCAGTTGCATGGGATGCTTAAGACTGCTGATCGAAACATCAAGAATACTAAAGATGTTCTGATGGTTAATAAAGGGAAAGGTATGAAAAGGAAAGGAAAGGGTAAGAGCAAGAATAAGGCTCCCAAGGACTTTAAGAAGCCTAAGCCTAACCCCAAGCTCAATCCTGAACCTACGGCTAAACCACCAAAGGAGGGAGTATCCTTTTTTTGCAATGAGCCTAGTCATTGGAAAAGAAATTGCAAGCTCTATTTGGATGATTTGAAGAAGAAGAAGAAGAGTAGTGCATTATAGAAGTCAATTTGTCTACTTCTGATTCCTGGGTATTAGATATTGGATCTAGATCTCACATTTATACTAATGTGCAAGGTCTTAAGAGGAGTAGAATCTTGGCTAAAGGCAAAGTGGACCTACTTGTTGGAAATGGAGTAAGAGTTACTGCTTTAGCTGTAGGAACATATGAGTTGACTTTGCCTAGTCAACTTGTTTTAAGTTTAGAAAATTGTTATTATACACCTGCTATGAGAAGGAATATTATTTTTGTTTCTTGTTTAGACAAGGAAGGTTTTGAGTTTATTATTAGGAATAATAAATACTCCATTTACCGTGATAACATTTTCTATGGATATGCTCTACGAATGAATGGTCTTTATGTTTTGAACATTGAAAACAAAAATGAAAAGTCCATCAATAATGTTAATACGAAGAAGTTTAAATCTAAAGATTTAGACCTTACCTATCTTTGGCACTATCGTTTGGGCCATATAAATGAGAAACACATTTCAAAACTCCATCAACATTGGCTTTTGAATTCATTTGATTTTGAATCATTTGAAGTATGTGAGTCTTGTTTATTAGGCAAAATGACTAAGTCACCTTTTACTGGACATAGTGAAAGGGCTAATGACTTATTGGGCCTTGTATATTCTGATGTATGTAGACCATTAAGTTCTACTGCTAGAGGAGGTTTTCAGTACTTCATTACTCTCACAGATGATTTCAGTGGATATGGCTATGTCTATCTAATGAAACAAAAGTCTAAATCTTTTGAAAAGTTCAAAATTTTCAATAATGAAGTACAAATCAACTTGGTAGAAGTATTAAAGCACTTCAATCAGATCGAGGTAGTGAATACTTAAACCAAGAATTCAATAATCATCTTAGAGATTGTGGGATAGTCTCACAATTAACTCCACTACTAGGAACACCACAATCGAATGGTGTGTTTGAATAGAGAAATCAAACTTTATTGGATATGGTTCGATTTATGATTGTTGGCTCCAAGGTTTCACAAAGCTATTTTTAATATTCTTTTGATGATTATAAATACAATTTTTATTATATGTGCAAAATACATTTTAATCTAATAATCATCTTGAGTGTCACTAAGCATACTGTTCAAGATATCAAAGTGAAAGCAATTCAAGAAAGCTTGTGGAAGAAGACTTTTGAAAGGGAACTTATGGACTTGAAGATTACAAATTTTTTTAGATTCTATAGTCCAAAAGTGTAAGAGAGCAATTCTCAAATCAAATTATCAAACGAAAGCCCAAGAGCACAGCCTCACATTGCATACTTGCATTTGATACTATTTTGAATTCAAATTGCATGTGATAATTATGACTCAAACAAGTTGATGTTAAACAAGTTTCAAAAACAGGTCACATACGCTTCTTAGCCTAAGGCAAATCAGCCTGCCGACCAAATTTGGTCGGCCTACTGAAAACCCTGCTTCGGCCTACCGAAAACCCTGCTTTGGCCTGCCAATCTGGGGATTTTTAACCCCTCATCTGCAGAGGCACTAACAGCCTGCCGAAGGTATCTTCGGCCATCCAGAGTTTTGAAGATCGGCCTGCCAAACACCCTGCTTCGGCCTACTGATATGAGGGTTTTCAAAACCCCTTCTGGAAAGGTTCAATCTGCCTACCAAAGGGTTGCCTGCCGAAGGGTTGGCTTCGACCTGCCAGTGGTTTGATGTTCAGCCTGTCGAACTACTAACTGGCCTGCTGATCTGGTGACCATTGAGAACTTGATTTTTAGCGCCTCAAACTTCAGCCTACCGAACTTAGATTCCAACCTACCGAACTATCTGTAACAGCTATTTTTTTTACTATTGGAGCTCTGATTGCAACGGCTAGTTTGACCCAAAATTGATGTGTTTAGATGTTTCTAAGCAGTAGGGAGCTATAAATACTCATCCATTCAATGTGCAATAAATGAGGAAGGAACATAAGTAAAATTTGACATTATTCTACATTGTTCTCAAGCATTCATTACACACACATTCTTTTGAGCTAAACTTGTTTCATATTCACCTTGAGAATTACTCACACCTCCAAACACATACCACAATTGTATTTTTCATCTCTTTTGTTTTGGAGTGTATATTTTGTGAGTGTACCAAAACTACAACCATATTACTTACATTGTTGGGTTTCCAAAGCCTTGTAATTTTGGGGAATTCTTGGTTAGGCAATCTCCAGGAAAATTGTCACTTTGTAAGAAGGTGTGGTCAGCCTCGGGTTGAGCAAGTCACCGGTTGTATAAAGGAGTGATCGTGCCAAAAAGATGGTCTAATAGTGCAAGAGGTCAAGCAAAGGAGTTTAGCTTGGCGACAGTGGATGTAGGCTTATTTGCCGAACCACTATAAATAGCGTTTGCAATTCTTCTCCTTACTCTTTACTTAATCTCTATTTATTTGTTGCTTGATTGTATTTATATTATCTTTTTCTCATATTTTGTTTTGAAGCATTTTACTTTAGAAAATTTCAATAATTGTAAAAGTTTTCAAAAACCCAATTCACCCCCCCTCTTGGGTAGTTATTCTTGGGCTAACAATGATGAGTCAGTCGGATCTTCCAATATCCTTTTGGGGATATGCTTTGGAAACTGGTATGTTCATATTGAACAAAGTTCCATCAAAGGCGTTCAAAAGACACTATATGAGATGTGGACCGGGAAGTTGCCTAGTTTGTCTTTTCTTAAGATTTTGGGATGTAAGGCTTATGTGAAGCGTCAAATTTTAAATAAATTGGCACCCAAATCAGACAAATGCCTTTTTGTGGGATATCCTAAAGAAACTAAAGGATATTACTTCTATAATGCTTCTGAGAACAAAGTGTTTGTTGCTCAAAATGGAGTCTTTTTAGAAAAAGAATTCATTTCTAAAGGAACCAGTGGGAGTAAAGTTCAACTTGAAGAAATCTAAGAACCACAAAATAGCATCGAACCACCTGTGGAATCTCAACTGGATCAATAAGTAGTTGTTGAGCCTACACAAGTAGCATAAGGCCCAAAGAGGTCTGGTAGGACATGTCAAAGCCCTAAGAGATATGGATTTCTCTTAATTGATAATAATGATGTGATGATTGCAAATCAAAATGAGCCCACATCCTACCAAGAGGCCATGAATAGCCCTGACTGTGATAAATGGCTAGAAGCCATGAAGTCAGAGATGCAATCCATGTATGATAATCAAGTATAGACTTTGATTGACCCGCCTAATGGTTTAAAGACTATTGGGTGCAAATGGGTTTTCAAAAAGAAAACAGACATGGATGGCAATGTGCATACCTTTAAGGCTAGACTGGTTGTAAAAGGTTTCAAACAAACACATGGTATAGACTATGATGAAACTTTTTCACCAGTTGCTATGCTTAAATCCATTCGGATTCTCCTCACCATAGCTGCATATTATGATTATGAGATTTGACAAAGGGATGTCAAAATAGCGTTTCTTAATGGAAACCTACTTGAGGATGTATACATGACACAACCCGAGGGTTTGGTTAGTCCTGAGAATTCTAGAAAGGTTTGCAAGCTTCAAAGATCCATTTATGGATTGAAGCAAGCATCTCGGAGTTGGAATCTTCATTTTGATGAAGCAATTAGAAAGTTTGAGTTCATTAAAAATGAAGATGAGCCTTGTGTTTATAAGAAGGTTAGTGGGAACACAATAGTCTTTGTAGTACTATATGTTGATGACATATTGCTCATTGAAAATGATATCCCTATTCTACAAAATGTTAAATCATGGTTGGGAAATTGTTTCTCAATGAAAGACTTAGGTGAAGCTGCCTATATTCTAGGCATCAAGATCTATAGGGATAGATCTAAGAGGCTTATTAGCCTAAGTCAGAGTACATACATTGACAAGGTATTGAATAGCTTTAGTATGCAAGATTCCAAGAGGGGATTCTTGCCCATGTCACATGGAATTAGTCTCAGTAAGACTCAGTGTCCAATGACACAGGATGAGCGAGACCGCATGAATAAGATTCTATATGCTTCTGCGATTGGAACTATGTACGCAATGTTATGTACTCGACTTGATGTCTCATATGCCTTAAGCATAACCAGCTGATACCAATCATATCCAGGCGAAAGTCACTAGACAGCAGTCAAGAATATCCTTAAATATTTGAGAAGAACTAAGGATGCATTCTTACTGTATGGAGGAAAGGAAGATGAGCTTGTTGTAAGTGGTTACATAGATGCTAGCTTCTAGTTCGATAAGGATGACTTTCGATCGTAGTCAGGTTATGTGTTTTGTTTGAATGGAGGTGCAGTGAGCTGGAAAAGTTCAAAGCAAGACACTGTTGTTAATTCTACAACAGAAGCTGAGTATATTGCTGCCTCAGAAGCAACTTAGGAAGTAGTTTGGATTAAAAAGTTTATTACTAGATTGAGTGTTGTTCCTAGTATATTAGATCCAATAGACTTGTATTGTGATAATAACAGGGCCATAGCACAGGCTAAGGAACCTAGATCACATCAGCGATCCAAACACACGCTCAGACATTAGCATCTCATTCAAAAAATTATTGAGAGAGGAGACATGAAGATATGCAGAGTACCTATAAATGACAATGTTGTTGATCCACTCACTAAGCATCTTCCACAGCCTGAGCATGAGAATCATACTAGGTCAATGGGTATTAGATACAATATTGATTGGGCATAGTGCAAGTGGGAGATTGTTAATGATGTGCCCTAGGCCAATTATGTAATGACCACATATTGACTTCGTTACATTTGCATTTTATTAATAAAGAGGCATTTTCATTATTGTTTTTAATTCTAATTCTATGAATAGTTAATTCTGCCTAAGGTCATCAAGTTTATGACTTGATAGTAAAACTCTTAGGTAAAAATTGAATTCTATTCTAAATTATCCCTAGTCGGTCATTATTATTGGGATAATAATGAATGAAGACTAGTATGAAGTTTGAGTAATGATTATGTTTTACTAATCATGTGTATGAGATCCTAAGTCAACTCATAGATACACATTTAAGAAATGATGCATTGGATTGTCCCGCTATGAGAATTCTGCATAGATAATTGTCATAAGTGATTCTCATCACAATAGTATTATCCTAGTCCTCTGACTTGAAATCACCATGGTTTCCTACATGACAAGTTCTATATTTTGACACAATCTAATATTATATTTAACAGGATGATGGAATAGATTGTTATTGGATATAGATTGAATCATGTGAGGAATGTGAGTGATTAAGAAGGAATTTGTGTAACGCCCCCCTTTACGAACGTCACAGATGTCGTTACTTTCGTTTTGTAATGTTTTTATTTATAAGATAAACTATTTAATTAAAAAGGTAATTTGAAAACATAACCCAAGATCCATGCATTTTTTTTAATATATTTATATATATACATTAATGTATAACTTATATTGCTCAATTATAAACCCCATTAAATAGTTTATCAATATCAAAGTAAACTGAATAAACTTTTAAAAATATCTTTAAAATTCATATACACAGTTCAGCAGATCAAACATTAGATTTTGGCAGGCCGAAGCTGTCCGGCAATCCAAAGGTCAACCTTCAGTAGGCCACCTGAGGCTCTACAAAACGGGGTTTTAAAATCAACAGGATCGGCAGGCCGATACTTGGCAATCAGCAGGCCGATTAAAGTTCTTCGGTAGGCCGAAGAATTGAAAGAAAATATTAGAAATTAATATTTAAACAAGTTCCAAAACTTCAAGGTGTGAAAACAATAAACAAACTCAGAGATGAAACATAAAAATAAACATAGTTCCAAAATTTTAAAACTTCTTTCTTTCATGGCGTCTTCCATTTGCAATTTATTGCCCTTGGTTCACACACCTGTCTTGGTCCTCCACCTAGTCCATAACTCTCTTACCCTTATCAACAACATGATGTAAACTTGAATAAGCAAATGCTTAGTAAGTACATTTGTAAATCTCACAACTTAAAACATTTTATGAACATCATCATCATCATTATCATCATCATAATAGTGCACTAGGTACATTTTTATAGGAACATATCTTTCATTACATTGTCCATATTAAAACTTTATTCATTTTATCTTAAGGGCCCAAGTGTTGCACCATAAACATCATCATCATAGGCGCGCCGTCATGAGAGGAGAGGGGTAGCTAATCCAAAACTAAACACGACACATATCATATCATATCATAACTTAACATAACATTAGGTGTGCAACACTTATTTAGGTGATACATATATACATACTTATACTTTCACGCTTTGAAAAACATTATCATCAAAACATGTATAAACTTTTATGCCTTAAAAACTTCATAATAATACTTCATGTAAAATCATCATGAGTAATCATCATAAAAGCATCATGAACATAGATTTCAAACTTTTCATAAACTCATACTTTTCATAAACTCATCATGTTGTAGGTGAGAATGTACTTACCTCAATAAGCTTACTTAACCTTAACTTGTAGGTAACGACGTCGCGGTCTCGATGTGCTTACTTCTCATTGTGTTCATGTCATACATTCATAAAATGCAAGTAACATTTATTTTCAGTGAATTAATCACCACAACTTATCATCCATTTTCATATAACATCACATACACATTCATTTCTTAAAACATACATTTACAACATATTTCATTAACTTTAAAACATTTAAATAAAACTATCAACACAAGTACATTTCTGACCTTCAATAATTAAAAATTTAATAACTTAACATACACTCATAATTAGAGCACCAAATTTTGCAACAAAGTTAACATATATATACATTACCATGATTTTTCTTTAGTATCAAAAATTCCATTTAATATCTCAAACAAGTCATACAACTTATATACCAAAATCTGCAAGCAACAATATCACAGTGAACAATCCTTAACTTAGGTCTATTTATCACATTTTCATGCCATAGAAAAATCTACAAAAATTATCACAAATAGTAGACACTAGGATTATAACATATCCAAAAATCAATTTTAAATAAATTCTATATAATCCAATACATGCATTAAAAGACAGAGGCAATAATAATTTTCATTTTGTCAGGCAATGAGTTTCATACATTTTTCATATTCCAATAAATTAAATAAAATTACTATGACCCCAAAATTCATATTACAAGTCAATAACATATAAGTACAGAACTAAAAAATTTCATATCACCAAATAAAAATCATTAAGTCACTCAAAACTACATCCAACAACAATCCCTCAATTTCATGGATAAAACAGTCCCAAAAACCTAGTTACAATAAAAATTCCATAACACATAAAATATTAATAAAATCATGACCAAATTTTCCAGTCTAATACTTAACATATATTAAACATATTCCCCAAATTTCGTGGAAAATAACCTTAATTTGCATTACGAACAAAAACAACATTTTTATGCAACATAAATAATCAACAACAATTTATTATGAGGTGCAGAGCATGATTATTTAATATCTTAGCCTACATAACACCAAATGGCACGAAATTTGGAAAAACGTCACGTAGCATATTCATGAAAATCATATTAAAATTTCAGAGCAAACAGAAATTTGTAGGCAAAGATATAAGGGTCGGAACATAGAGACAATTCAACATTACTGTTTAGCATAAATCAGCAGTGAGTGATAGAGAGAAGAAAATTCATAACTTTTCATAGAAAAATCCAATTTAGGTGAAATTTTGAGGGTTAACTCATAACACATGCTTGAATAACATATAAAAAATTCAGAGCAAAAAAAAATTCCTAGACTAAGATATTGCAGTCGGATTGAGGAGAGAAATATAATTTCAGAAATACCGAAAAAAAAAATGAGTTCTTACCTTGAAACAATTTCTCTTCAATCTTCTTTTGAATTCACCCAAAAATTTCAATATTTACTCAATTGATAACAGAGAATTTCAAGAGGGAGAAGAAGAAGAAACACTTGATGAAAAGGGAGAAAAATGAGAGAGAGAATACGTGAGAGAGAGAGAGAGAGTGATAAAAATTTGTTTACGTGAAAAAAATACTCATACTCTCCATATTTTAATCAAAATTTTCTGATTAAAATCAAGGCAAAATTCATGGAAAAATGGAGAGAATTGAGGGAGAGTCAACAATTTTGTCACAACTATCATAATTTGCCTTTGTAAAATGGGAAACCTTATCAATTACATTCAATCAATTCAAAGTCAAACATTAATTTCCTAAAATGAGAAAATTTATCCATAAATAAGCCAATCAATCAAAAATCATCATCAAATTATCGAATCATCCCAATCGTCAATTTTGGGTGATTTCTGCTGATTGCTCGTCAGCAGTCTTCGGCCTGCCGATCACTCAGTCTGGCCGATCAAAGGTTTGAGGTCCGGCCTGCCGATTATATACCATCGGCCTGCCGTTCCTAAGGGGTCACTTCAGCCTACCAAACTAAACGGTATGGCCTTCCGATCTGCCCTCACATACCAAAATTCATCAAAACATTAAATTATCACAAAATTATGATCAAACATTTAACATTAATAACATGAACACTTGAGCACATCAATTCCACATGACCGTCACCTGTCATAACACTTAAATAAAATGGTTAGCACCATATATCATAACGCATATCATAAAATGATTACTTAACATCGTTACTAAATTGACATAATCTGTTACACGAAAATTGACGGGTGTTACAATTTGTCCCTCATTTATTATGATAAAGATATCTATAGGCCCTTCGATAAATTAGATTGAAGAAAAATGTATGCCTATACTAGAATGAATTGATAAGGGTTATCAATATCAATCTACTCAAGATCGAGAAATAATATGATTGAATAGTATAAGGATGACATAAACTATGCCTAAATGGTATAAGGATGACATAAACCATGCCTTATGTTCAATCAAGGTATCTAGTGACAAAAAGACTTTAATACTTATTGTGGATTAGGTTATATCGGATTATTGACATTCGTATAACTTAGGAAATCATAATGTCTTGCTAGAGGCCGCTTATGATTTGTGGGCCAGAAACAGAATTTCAAGCCCACTACCAACGTTATGTGAACCTACAAGGTCGTACACTTAGAACAAATCAAAAGCAAATTTTGTGGTTTATTGTGTCTAGGTTCAATGAACCTAATAATGTCTAGATTCGATGTACTAGATATGTCTAGGTTTATTGAATTACAGACATTGTCTAGATTCTATAAATCATATTTGAATTATAGTTTACCCTAATTAAAATCTGACTCTATCTCGAAATCAATATATATATATATATATCTATTTTAGGGTTTCCAGCAAAAAAGGAAGAAAAAAAAGGCGTTCTCTTATTCCAAAAGGCGAGAACATTAAACTAAAATTAGAGAAAGAGTCATTTACCATAAGGAGAGGGTGCTAGCACACCAATTCAGTTTTTGAGAAGTCTATTTGTGTGGATAACTATAGAGGGCGTTGCTCTAAGTAACAACATCTAAATCCTATCCTGAATATGAAAAGCTCAAGTTAGGGTGTCACTAGAGTGAACCTGCGCTCTTCCTTCCAAAAATCTTGCCCCTTTTGTCATCCTGGTAAGTTTCTATAACTTTCTTATCAATCTAATCGAATTGCATGGATCCTACGAGGGTTTTGTGGGAATTAATTTTGATTTTTTACTGCTTATTTGAATCACAAAATCCAACAAAACCTAACATGAAGCCTGTATAGCTAAGTCTCCATGACATATCATAATGTGTCATATCCCTATAGGATTATCCATAATCAGCTTAAGGACAAGTTCTGTCTTACCTTCCCAATTATTTTTATCTTATGTTCTATTATCTCACCATCGGAAAACTTACCATCTAAAGATAGTTTACCATTCATTTACACCTATGAATCCGAATGGTTAAGCGCTCTAGTTTTCTAATTACAAGATAACGTATATAGGAGGATATCAACTACTCCTAAAGAGGAGATATGGGTTCCATATCTATGAATAACAGGTCTATGCTCTCAAGAGTCATGCCTCCAACATACCGACATACGTACCACTATTAAAATGTGGATGTCACCTTTTGGTACATCAAAAGACATAAGTCAAGACAACAAGCCCACTATTCATCTCAGGATTAAGATACGATACAAATGATTGTCTAAAGTGACTCGATTTACCGAGGCAGAATTATTAATCCAAATTAATTCACGTTATGTCTTGATCCAACACATCGTCACTTATGACAATGTGCCAATGTTTCTATTCATGGAGTCCACCACCAATGGTCAGGACAAGCCATCTCCTGTTAGGGATATAGACAACATAACAATCTTTGTATGAATAAAGCACCCAACTTTATTCCCTCGATTGCGGATCATTTGATTTCAACCATCACCTTACGAATCATGTCTTTCACATAATCTACTCATCATATGTCCAATCATTAAAGGTTTAGACTGATAGTCTTAGACTTTTGTTTACTTAACATACATTTAACAAATATAAACGTAAAGAGGACAAGATTTGGAATGTATAAATAATAAATCAATTCTTTATTGATAAAAAATGTCTCCAAAAACATATTACATTTTTACTCCTTAAGGCATACATGTCCAACACCTTCTTCGGTCGTCATGCCACTATCAAACCCAACATTTTTGGTGGTAGGGAAGTGCTCCTTCGATGCTAAAAAGTTCTTAATGTGGTGAAGATTGAGAGCCCTCAAGCAATTTCTTGTCGATTGTCGAGATTCGAAGAGGATAGCTATCAACCACCAAGAGGGACGTCGATCTCTTTCTGTCTGCCACCATTGAGGTCAATTGATCTCACCAAAATGTTTAGAAGACAATGATGAAGAAAACAGCCCACCTAATTATAGCAAATCACCATTACGTAGTAGAGATCATAGAAGCTCCACCATCACTGTTGTGAGGGACTTCAACTTTGGCATTTCTAGTGATGTTAAGGTGAATGAACCCACCTTTAGGTTCTAAGAAGCATGTGGATGCTTTTCCAACCTTTAATTTTGCTACTGCACTAACGGTTGATGAAGATCATAGCCATTGTAGCCATTTACACTTTGCCACCTCGATCTTGTCAATTCCGATAACGTTGAGGGACACCATTTTGGAGAAAATGCTTAGAGGACCCTGCTAGCAAAATGCCAACTCAATTTCATTTAATCTTGATCAAAAACCTGAGATTGGAGTTCCTCTTTCCAATTTGCTATTGGAGTCTTGATTCACATATCTAGAGGTCTAATGTAGTAAAATTGATGCCACCATCAAGCTCAAGGGGTTGAGAATTGTCAAGATCCAAAGCAGCACCGTCGTTCGATAACTAGAGCTGTTGCATGTGCCACCATGGCCCGCCACATGTGGCCAGGCTACGATAGACCTTAGGTTTTCTAATCCAGATCGCTAATCAATGATCCAGGACTGCTTGTTGACTCATTTTAGTGTTTCAGACGTGATGGTGCCTCCATTCAAGCTAATTTTGCTCCATTAGAAATTTTCCAATACTAGTTGTATGCAAATCGAGGAGAGGTTGACCAGAGTAATAGAGTTTAGAATGACATTTTCAACAATGATAAATCTCCAAGAAGCATTTTTAGCCATCCTTAGTCTTTCTAGGACTAGTATTGAGGAAGATTCCTAGACTATAGATCGAGCGAGATATAACTGGACCTATTTAGCCTGAAATCCAAGTAGGAATCTCGCTTATAGTATGAACAATTTTGAAATAAATTATTTTATATGTTTTTACAAAAATTATGAAATGCACAATTTATGTTATGTCATGCCATGTTGTGTTATGATGTGCCATGTTGAGTCATGATATAATTACGATTTATTATATATATGCCATGCCATGTCATGTATTGTTGTGATTATGTTATGATTAGTATTTGACGTATTCAGTAATAAATTTTACTATTTAGTCACTTTCAAGTTAAACATGTTTATAATTTATGATTTATGACATATGAGTTATGATTTAAGATTCAAGATGCCATGTAGTAACATGTCATACTGCATACACACAACAAGATAAGCGAAACAAATAAAACAAGTTAAAGGTATCATACCAAGATCTTGACTTATAAGGAGGCTTTATTTTTGTTTAGTACAATTTATGACCTTGGTATCGTTAGGACTTCGCGAACCTTAACTTCTCGAGAATCGCACACAACTGATACTATCACCTAGGCCCAATCAATAAGATAAGTTAAAGCTTAAACAATTAATCTTAAATCAAATAGATAAGCAAGTATAAAATGTTCATGCATGTTTTGTTAAATATTTTTCAAATATGTTTTGCGAATCTAATTTCCTACTTGCTGAACCAAAGCTTATTTAAGTATGTTCATGTTGTAGGTAAAGAACCTATCAGCTACACTTGATGGATAGTGATGAGCAACGGATGAATGGTGAAGATGGGAATAGATACTGCTTATGTAAATGTAAAATTCTACATTTATTGTTTTAGTAAAATATGTACGCATAAATAATTAAATGATGTCACATAAGTATGTTTTAGAAAATGAGCTTAGTTTAAAAAGTTTTAAGATGTACAATGTTGCATCGGATCATATAACAAACATATATAGAAGTTGAAGTAAGAAAGTTATAACAAGAATTAATTTAGAAATGTTTTTAAAGTTAATTTTGATTTGAGAAAAGGTTTAAAAGAAAAGGTTTTAGATTACCATCCTTATCAATAAGAAAAAGTTTTAAGTTAGAATGTTCTAATTTAAAAATGTTTCTTAATTTAAATTAAAAAATATTTCAAAAAGAAAGAGCTTTAAATAATTATCTCTATAGTTAGAAGGAAAAAGTTTTATAAAATCTTATTATGTTTAAGAAATTAATATTATGTCATATTTAAAGAATTAAGCCTTAAGAAAGAATTATTATTTCTTTAGAATGATTATTTTAAGAAATAATAATTATTATAAGAAATAATAATTATTATTTCATTTAGGAAGAAAATTATTTGGTAATTTAAGTACTTTATGTTAAAATAAGTTTAAGTTCACGATTATGTAGTTAAGTAGCAACCACATAAGTAGGAATGTTACAAAGATTGTCTTAAACATAATGAGAATAAATAAAAGAGTTAGTAATTTGGATTTGAATTATTGTGTTCCGTCTTTAGATTGCGTTGTTCCTTTTCTCCAAATCACCAAGTTCCTCTTCTCTTGATGTCAGCCTTCTATTTGTCAAAAGGTCCCTTAAAATGCCCTAGTGTGTTATTTACACTCTTTTAGTCAAGGCATGTAAATCAAACCTGAATAAATCGCACATAGAAATTTCCTTGACGCGCCCCATGACTTTGCTCCTCCAACGCAACGGCGTTGAGTATTGAAGTAAGGTTCCCTCGAGCTGGACATGTTCTGCAGCACTAGGCTCTTGGCGTTTTATATGGCCTGTAGCATAAAATGATGCCTCAGTGCCCAATTCCATGACCCCAATCTTTATCTCTTGTTTTTCATTCTTAGCTCTTTTTTTTCCTAAAACCCACTAAATAATAATAAAGCAAATAAAAATGATAACAAAACTTTAGAAACTAGTTCATAATGAAGCAAAAGGTGCTCAAATTGTTGGTATAAAACCCCATCAATTATCCCCCTTGAGTGTTTTTATTTTAATTTACTGGCAGATTTAGTCTTTGTTTGGGGTCAAGTCTTCTTATATCTTAGAATCATTCACGTCACCTTTACAACACATTTGGTAGGAAGGATGGGAACTAAAGAGGATGGAGGGAGTTAAAGGGATGGATAATAAGAAGAATAGGGAGGATTGCAGTAATCTTTTATGTTGTTTAGTAGAATGGATGGAGATTTGAGAGCATGGATGATAGCTATTTATAAAACTACCATATAGTGTTAAAAATTTATATAGAGGGTAAAATAGTCTTTTTAAAACTTTCCACGACGGTTTATAACCGTCGTGGAAAAATTTCACGATGGTCAAAAAACCGTCGTGGAAACCTCTGTCGTGGAATATGATCGACTTTTCACGACGGTTTTTTACCGTCATGGAATAGATTAATTTGGCGAGCGTGGCAAGGTGAACTGTAATTTTTCAGGACGGTTTTTGTGAAAAACCGTCGTGGTAGCCTTAGCTACCACGACGGTTTCCGTGCAAAACCGTCGTGGTAGCCATAGATACCACGACGGTTTTGCACAAAAACCGTCGTGAAAATTTGGTATTTTCCAAAAAAAGAAATCTCCTGCAATTTCAATTTCCTACGAGATGGCCAGTCCCGTATGT
>CAMOHE010052871.1:0-29630 GCA_946598075.1 Artocarpus hirsutus | reverse complement strand
AATAAGAAGAATAGGGAGGATTGCAGTAATCTTTTATGTTGTTTAGTAGAATGGATGGAAGATTTGAGAGCATGGATGATAGCTATTTATAAAACTACCATATAGTGTTAAAAATTTATATAGAGGGTAAAATAGTCTTTTTAAAACTTAATGTGAATGAATTGCTTGAATCCTTCCATTAGTAGAAGAATGCAATTTGGTGAGTTATGAAGGAGACCACATCCCTCTAACTCTCCTCTCCCTTCAACCAAAAAAAGGATTTGGCATCTTATTCCATCTCCTTCCTTCCCTTTATTTCTCCCCCTACCAAACCTATGTTAGTGTCTATAATTCTCTATTTTGTTGATGTAGTTTTCCCTTAAAAAAAGTCTAAACTCTACCCCACACATAAGAAGTAAGATTAAATGAAAGGGAAAAAAAAGGAAAAACTAAACAACCTTGCATGTGCATTGTTATTTTATTATGAAAAGTATGCCATAAGTCTCTAAGCTTTTCAACTCGTAGCACTTGAGTTCTCAATTTAAAAATCTTTGCATCTAGGTCCTTAAATTTACAATTTCCTGGCTTCTATAACCACATGAAGAAGACAATCCCTAAAAAAGGGAAATCAAGTGAACAAAAAGAAAAAAAAACAACACATTAAAAAATGAAAAAACTAGCTCTCAAAATAGGAATATCAACAAGTAAACAAAAAAGAAACAATATCAAGTAACTTATTTTTTTTGTTTTTTAAGACACCGTATAAGTATTGTCCACTCACCTTAAAATTACCTAAGCTATTAAAACGAAGAAGCACCCAAATTATATATGTTTGTACTTATTATTGTGGGAGTGCTCAAACTCACCTAATAGACGAAGTTCTCAGTCAACTAGGACAAGTACATGATAACAATTCTGCAATGAGAACCATGCTGTTTAGTTTAGTTCTACCCAACGAACCAGTGTCCAACTAACAAGGCCAATCTTGGTTCACCAAAGTCGTGGCCTGGTCAGGTTCCCTAGATTTCAACCAGGATAGTAAGCTGCTTAGGTAGACATGATCCTTTAGGGGAAGATTCCTGCATATGAACATTAAGCCTGCTGCCAACGCCCCCCTTTCTTGACACTCCTCACTCAATCATAGGGCTCTCATCATTCAATCATAGGGCTTTATACAACTATACACCGGGTCATAGACTAAACCCTGTCTACACAAAGACAAGCTAAGCTCTATAAACATGAACATTAACTCCACCATAAAGGTAATGAGTACTTATTCTTTATTCACACTCTGCCTTTCCTCTTGCTTAGTGCACTAACTTAACCATTGGAGTACTCTTGGCATACACCAAGCTGGTATCCCCTTACTTTAAGGCTTTCTTTTTTTTTTTTAGTAGGTCAAACCAAACTAAGCCAAAAAGGACAGAAAGTCTAACCATCTTGTATAGCCTCACATGGTATTGAGTCACTATTAGGAATTAACAATTATCATCACCACCCACCAAGACCACATACAAAGAACACAAAACAGATTTTTTCCCAAAAAAAAAAAAAAGAACAAAAACAAAAAAAAAAACACAAAATACAATAACATAGAAAAATAGATAAATTGAGATACACCATGCCCATATTAGATAACCACATAAAATTCAACATCCAAAGTCCCTATGAGAAACCAAAAACAAAAGAAAAGAAGTAGATGACCCATTTATGAAAAAAAAAAGTGCAAAATTTTATTTCAAAACAATGTCAAAGGTCAAAATATAAAGTACAAAAGTTGCTTTAAAAACACCTTATTCTAACATGTGGCCATTTCTGCAAAGTTTTTAAAAAATTGGGGTCTAATTTAAAATTAAAGGGATAAAACATGATTTTAAAAATATGTGGACCATATATTTTTACTCCACAATTTCTTTAAAAAAAATTTCAATTTAGCCCTTCTTTAGAATTTTGTTGCCTATAGCTCTACAGAAAATTTCTCAACTCATTTGCACTTATTCCAATAAGATCCCAACCACTGATAGTTAGTCTTGTCTCATCGACCTGACCCCAACAAATCTTGGACCCAACCTGGCACGTCTTAACCTATCAACCCGACCACGATGGCTCTCCTGGCACATGGCAATACTGTAAGTGTCATTCCAAGCTCGTCAATCTTACCCCAATTTGTCAATCCAACCACCAATGTTCACCTTACCCCTAAGCATGTCTCGACCTGACGCAGTGTCGATCCTAACTTGTTGGCCTAACAGTAATCACTTGGCATGTCCATTTACAACGACCTAAAGTTTTTATTAAAAAAATTGAAAACAACAAAATTCTCTTTCCTCAATTTAAAAAAGAGAGATCAATTAAAAATGAAAAATAAGAATACAATCACCAAATGGGTTTTTTCTAAGTTCACTTTTTCTTAAAATATTATGCATTAGAGTACAAAATAAAATAACAAATCAAAATATACTACTTTTACACTTTTTGATTACAAATGTAACGATATTGGCATTTGTATTAGAGACGGTGTAAGTGGTATATAAGTCAGGTCAATTTTAACCTTTTGTAGTCAAGCAACAATATGACTATTATTTATTTCATATTTGTTAACTTTTTCTTAAAGTTAAACTTTTGTAATTTTTATTGATTCACTATCTTTTTTTAGGGATATTTATTCCTTGTCTAAACTATCCCACTTCCCATGCAACCAAAAAAAAAAGGGGGAGAGAAAGAGAAAAATAGCAAATTAGGTTAAGAATTAGTAAATAATGTTATATGGTTTTAAAATTTATAGTAAATAGCATACCATAAGAAATTAAGATTTATCTCATTAAAAATTGAGAACAAAAACGTTAAAATGCTAGTACCTCCTTCTCCTCCCTACTTTCCTTCTCCTCCCTCGCTGGCACTGACGGTGGCCAGGAAATACAATATTAACATGTTAATACTGTATTTTTAAGTAGTGAAAAAATTTACAGGTCACATTGCCAGTTGTCACCGATACAAACGATATTGCTGGCAGTTGGGAAATATTGTATCAACTATAAATATTATATTTCTATGTAAATATGAAAATTTACTAGTAAGCTCGGCAGACCTAAAAAATATTATATTAACATGTACATACTATATTTTTATGTAAATATAAAAATTTACCAAAAACATTGCTAGAAATCCTCAGCACCGACAATGTTTCTGATGACTACAAAATATTGTATTAATATGTAAATATTGTATTTTCTTTTAAATACAAAAAATTACCAACAATCTCGCAGGATATGGAAAATATAGTATTAACATATAAATAATATACTTCCTTGTAAATAAAAAATTGACCAAAAATGTTGTTGGACATCTTCAGCACTAGTGACGTTGACGACGACCAAGAAATATAATATTTCTATGTAAATATAATAAAATATATTTACATAGAAATATAATATTTCTATGTAAATACAAAAATTAACTAGCAAAGTTTGTCGAACATCACCAACACTAGCAATGTTGTCAAGGTCGAGAAATACTATATTTACATGAAAATATTATATTTTCATACAAATAAAAAATTATTGATGACTCTATAGATTTCAACAGCACCGATGGCGACAGTAGGGAAATACAATATTTATGATATTTACCAAAACGGTGGTGTTGTTACCATAAAAAATTTTAGAAAAAAAATAAATCACTAAAAACAAAAAGAAAAGGGAAAACATTATATGTCATTCACCACCACCCTCCTCTAGTAGCTATTATCCATGCATCGTTGGGGCCCATCTTGCATCTTCCAACACTACTCCTCCATTGTGCTTAGACACCGATGACCTAATATGACAAAAATCTACCAAAAACGAAGACAATGGAAGCATTTGATCCATGTTCTATAGTTCCTGCATACTCAGTTCGCCACACATTACTGCCACCCATTGCCACAAGTTGCCTCATACGATCCTGACGAGTGAAGCCTTAGTGTAATGACCGAGAAAATTTCATTAATAAAACCTAATATTTAATTGGGTTTAATTAATGAATTAACTTTTAAAAATGTGATTTTTGTAAAAAGTTGTAATTTTTGTACAAAATTACAATAAAGTATGAATAAACGGCATTGATTGCATATTTTATGGCAAATGTGATGCAATGCTGGGTATGGTAAAATACAGATTTCATGAGTTGAATTACTTAGAAATTTGTGAATAATGCCTATAAAATAAATTTTATATCACAATTAATTGTAAAATTGTGGTATAAACGAATGAACGACTAGAATGCAACTAGGACACAGAGGTTGTTCGAACCCTAATCTGGGGTAGAAGGGAGGCCAGGGAAGTATAAGAATATTACTAAGTGATAATACAGACACGAAAAATGTTATGATTGGCCTCCAAAATTGAACAAAAAGTAAGTTAAATATTTTTATATAGTTTAAGGATAGAAAAGAAACTGATTTGACCATGACAGTATAAGAAAAATACTGCGTGACAAAAAATTACACTGTGTAAATTTTTAGCCTATCTAAGTGGACACTTGCTAGCTTTTTATTGGGCCACCAAGCCTTAAAAGGTGGCCCAACCATGTGATGACACCTAGAGGTATGCTCATGGGTTACCATGAGTCACCAAATGAGATAAGGATGCATTTAAGACTTGTTTATCACAACTTTTCATTTCTTTCCTCTCCACCAAGATTCGGCAGCCATAGTTGAGCTTTCAAGAAAATTTTTTCAACCTCAAAAATTGCAAAAATAACCCCAAAACAATTTTAGAAGCAAGCCCCAAAGATTTTTACAAGATTAAAGGTAAAATTCTAAACTTTTTATTGAGTTTTCAAGGGGTTTTTCATGGGTTGAAGGGGAAATGTTAACCCATGTTTTTTTTGCATGAAAAGGAGGCTTAGAGGCAGATCACAAGGAATTTCAAAGCTAGAAATCAAAAAAAGGTTATTTTGGTAAGTTTTGGATTTTAATGGATTTTTATTTTTTCAATTCCATATGAGTTTTTGAGGTTATGTTTAATGAAATTTCATGTGAAGGTGAAGCATAGCATGTTTAAGTGATGGAATTTTGAGTTATGATGCAAAATGTCAATTTTTGCAATTTTATGGTTAAATTGTGTAAAAATGAGGTTTGAGCATGAAAATGACCTGAGTAAGGCATGGAATACACTTTGCAGGAGTAGATTTGAAATTTTGAAAAGGAATTTGACAAAAACATCCAAGGGACTAAATTGAAAGAAAATTTTCTTTCTCAACAGAAATGAAAAACAGCCAAAAACACCCCTGTACAGTGAGATTTTTGGAAAAGTTAAAACATAAAAGTTGTAGATCTCGATGAAACTGTCAGACATTATAAGCGGTTCATCGAAAAACTCAACCGTTTGTGAGTTTTCAAATTTTCAAGAATTTGTTAAAGGTGAAAATTTGGTAAAATGGCAAAACGTCATTTTTCAAAATGATTCAAGGTGTGTTACTTTGAGCAAAAATGTTTCTTATGAAAAATAGAAATTTTTTATGTAAAGAGAAAATTTTAGCCTTGGGGGCAAAATTGTCACAATTTTTGGTTTAGGGGTCAAACCGTAAAGTTTTATAAAAAAGGGGCTTAAGTGTGGAAAAAAGGGTTTCGAGCCACTAGGACATTATTTTGAAGTTAATGTGTGGCCATTTTTGTTAAAAGAATAGAATTGAACTTAGATCGGTCAATAAGGCACGAAGGGCAAAATCGTCATTTTTGTCTGAATAACCTGAGTAGCTCTAATAAGGTCACAGATAGGAAAAGAAAGTGATTAGAAAGATTTTCACCCTTCGTAAGTAACGATAGGGTAGAATTAGAAAGAAATAAGAAAATCAGTATATATAGAGTTGTGTACAATTATACAACTCGAATGATTAAGTAATGAACGTTTTGTGACGAAACATATTGAAATTGGCTAATAATTTTGTAATTGGCCAACAGGATCCTAGGAGTCTAGGAGACTGAAGAACAAAGTTGATTTTACAGTGCACAAAAGCAAGTAAGTACCCTTCCCACCTACAGTATAAAATGATAGGTGTAGAATATGTGAATATGCATATTAGAGTATATATTACAAGGCAAACTTGTATGATGATATGAAATGAATGTCTAAGAGGTATAGAATCGATGCCTGTATGTATACGATTGAATACTTAAGTATATAACATGTTATATATTGTTATGTACAAGATATTGTGTATCAGTGTATTCAATAATGAATGCATGTATGTATACAAAGTAGGTACTTGTGTGTACTCTGCTATGCATACGAACTCATATATCATGGATAACATGTGATTACCATTTCATGCCTGGTATGACAACCAAATTAAAGGAACTGGTAAGTATGTCACCAGAAGTTAAGAAAAGTGTCGTACTGTCTCCCGAAGTAAGGGGAGTTTAAAGAATAAAATATGGTCATGATGTTACGTAGACCTAAATGATATTGCGCAATGGTACAAACACTTGGGCCCTAATGAAAGATAAGAAATGATCAAGATAAGGAAAGTTCATAAGAAAGCATAATTGAATCATGCATTCAATTGATTGTCCATGTGGGATTTATGGGACTTACTGGGCGTTAGCTCATTAAGTTTTGCATGCTGTAGGTATTCCGACGAAAAGGTCAGAATAAATCGTAATAATGAGCTGGCGGACGGATGATGTGTGCAGATTGGGTATAGAGTCCGCTACTGAATGTTTTCGCTGTGCATTTTATATGTTATTTTGAAAAGAAATGTTTAAACAGGAAAATGTTGTAAAAGTAAGAATGTTTATGTAAAAATAAGTAAGAGAAAGTATTTTAGGAGTTATCAAGTTTATTGTAAAGTAAAGTATTTATTTCAGTTTAAAAAAAAAATTTAAATTTTTGCCCCTAAATATGAAAGGAAAAGTTTAATCACAGCCCGAAAAGGCGGGTTGTGACACTTAGCATCTCCGCTTTGATTCCATCACCGATGCCACGACCAACCTCCACGTTATTTGACTCCTTTAGCAATCATTGCAATCTTTGATTTCCTAACGTCGATGTCCCCTTAGTGAAGGCTTTGACTCCGCTCGTCCTTGTCGTTGTTGTACGATCTTCTACCATCGGTGATGTAGTGGCAGAGAAAGAACGATGTAGTGGTGGCGAAGTCAAGAGAAGCAAAAGAGAGGGGGCTAGGTTTTCAATGGGGGTACTTTGGGTTTTTTATACTTCAAAATGGAATTTAAAATCAAGCAGCTATTTACCACATAGTCTTAAAATTAGACCACCCTTTGACGTGTGGATAAAGGGAGCAAAACATTCCCCTCCTAATTTTGCGACATGATTGCAAAGCCCCCCTCCCCACTTTCTTCATTATTTTTTTCACTTTATTGTTTTTTTTTTTCATTTTCTTTTATTCTTTTTCTTTTCTATCTTTTTTTTTTTATTATTTGTGAAAAGGTTCCAAAGCCCCACCCCCCTCCCCCCACTTTCTTTATTATTTTTTTCACTTCATTGTTTTTTTCATTTTCTTTTATTCTTTTTCTTTTCTAACTTTTTATTTGCCGTTCACAATTTGTTTTGAATGGTTTTAATCTTTTGTTCCTCTTCCTTTAATTTTCTATATTTATTTCCCCCTTTTTCATTTGTATTTTCAATACTTTATTTTTGTTCCATCTGGCTTATGTTTTTTTTTTATTCTTTTTGTTGCTTTCCCCACTAATATCTTATCTTATATTTTAGATTCAATTCATTAATTTTTTATAATATATATCACCTAGGGCATTTTGTACATACTTTGACGCGTGGATGAGGGGAACGAAACCCCGTTTCTTTTTTTTTTTTTAAACAATTCCAGCGCCCCCTTCCCACTTTCTTTATTACTTTTTTTTTTTTTACTTTTTTTCATTTTCTTTTATTCTTTTTCTTTTCTTTTTTTTCTGTTCACAAATTTTTTTGAATGTTTTTTTCAATCTTTTGTTACTTGTCCTTTAATTTTCTACATTTTCCCCCCTTTTTATTTGTATTTTTAATATTTAATTTTTGTTCCTTTTCGTTTTTGTGTTTTTTTTTTGTTACTTTCCCCACTAATATCTTATATATATTTTTAGATTCACTTCATGAATTTTTTATAATATGTATAATTAAAATATTGTAAAATCTTTCCTCATTGCTTGTTATTTTGGATCCTTTAATATATTATTTTATTAAGCATGACCTTTTAGTTTCAACCATATTCTTTTCTATTTAAACTTAACCTTTATCGTTTTATTTCTTAGATATTTTCTTACTTACATAAGTTTTTTTCCTTCTATGGCACTTACAGCTACAATTTCTTTCATAAATGCCATTCCTTCTAAGTTATTCATGGTAAAAATGTTCTCTCACATATTTCTCTACTTAGTGACATTCTTAACTGTTATTTTCTTATAACACCTTATAATAAATTTTCTATATGATTTTGCTAATTGTTTTTTGCTTTCATAAAGTAACTTAATTTGTATACACATACTAACACTTTCTTTCTCACTTACATAATGAACCAAAACATATGTTTTTGATTGAAACGTGCATTTCAATCCATTTGTTTTTTTGTTTTTCTTTTTTCTTTTTTTTTTTAAATCTTATGTTTCTATGAATCTTGGTAAACTTTTTTTGCCATAATCTACTCTTATTAAAACATATTTTCTCTAATATGTGATCATCACAACATTTTTTTAGTCATTTTTCTCCAGTTGCGGCCCTTATAAATATTAATGCATTGCATAAATAATTTACTAAAATGGTGTTTAAAAAGTATGGTTTAAATTAATTTTGGTTAAAAATATTATAACATATGAGAGTTTTATATTGTAGCTCTATTGTCATAAGTAAGAGTTTTACACTGTAACAACTAAAAATTTTAATTAAAACTAAGATCATTAAACACATAATAAAATATATGCTCAAACTAGTGTTATTTTTAAAGTGAATAACAAAATATACTATAAATTTCTTAAAAAGTAAATTATTCGTAAGTTCCTAAATTATTTAAAAAGTAACTCATTACTCCTTAAACTCGCAAAAAACAAAAGGTGCAAATAGACCGGACTTAACTGACGTCCATCAATTTAGCCATCACGTGACTTGTTTTCAAGGGTATTTTAGTAAAATAGCAATTGTTTAGTACATTTTTAATAAAAATGAAACAAAATAAAAGAAAAAAATAATAAAACGTTAAAAAGAAAAAAAAAAATCAAAAACAAAAGCAAAACAAAATAAAAATCAGATCAACCATTTTCATCATCATCATCATCATCATCATCATCTTCTTCTTCTTCTTTTTCTTCTCTCCCCAAATCCACGTCCTCCACCCCGAAAACAACCCCTTCCCTCCGGCGACCCTATGAGTCATGACCCACTCCGCCTCCAAACATGGCCGACGACCCAGCTCGTCTCTCAACTACAAACGCCAACCTAGCTCAATGCACTCCCACGAGTTGCGATTCGTGGTTGTGATATCCATGACAGAGTAGGCTCGAGGAACTTGGGGCTGTGGCGGTTTGGGACTTGCGACAGTCGATGGATTAGAGGTGAGGAAGAAGATGAAGTTATGGGTTTTCTCTTTCAGTTTGAGTTATATTAAATGTGTTGGATTTTTCTTCAATTTTTTTGGGTCTGAAAAGTTAAATCAGAGGTGAAGGAAGGAAAAGAAAATCTGGGTTTTTTATCTGAGAAAGATTTTTTTTGGTTTTTTTAATTTCTGTGAAATAGGTTTAATGTCCAATCCCTGGTGTCCTTCGCCGCCCTGCCCAAATATTTGCCGATCGATGGCCGACGGAAGCCAGGCCTGATATTTTGACTCTGCCGCATCTCTCTCGCTCTAATTTGCTTTGATTTTAATTTTTATTTTGGTTTTTTAGGGCCTGAGTATATTGTGCAATTGAATGTTTGATTGGTTATTTGGCTTGCATTTCACAATCTGAGTATTTCTAATTTCGTCATTTGCTTTCTTTTGGTTTTGATTTTGATATTTTTTTTGTCTGAGTATATTGTGGAAATGTGTACGGAAGGTGAAATCTTTTCTGGGTTTTGATTTTGTGATTTATTGGTTTGTTTGTTGAGAAAAATTGTTGGTTTAGATTTCAATGATAGCAATCTGTGGGTTTTTTTTTTTATTGTTGTTGTTTCCATTGATGGAAGTTATTGTTGAAGAAGAATGCTTCATCAGATTGATTTTGGACATTTTTGGGTTTCTTGACTTGAGGGAGGAAGTTTTTTTGTTTTAATTTTTTTTTAATATCTATAAAATGGGTTATTGTTTTTTTTTTAGTTTTTAAATTTTTAGTTTTTGGATTTCAGTTATTTGTTTAATTAGGGGTATTTGATAGATGATGCGTACAAGATGGTCACGTGGAGGAAAAAACAAAAAGCAATGGACGTTAGTTAAGTTCATCTTTTTTATCTTTTTTTTTTTTCCTTTTTTGGAGTTTAGGTAGGACCGACCAAGTTAAAAAAAATAAACACCAATAAATTATTTTTTAAATAATTCAAGGAGTTGTTGAGCAACCTGCTCTTTTCTAAGGAAAAAAAACAAAAACAAAAACAAAAACGAAGCAGGAGATGCGCCCCTTCCGTCCCTTCCCTATAGAAACGTATTGGAAACCTAACCCTTGTCAGTCACATAGCTGAGACAGGCTGGGAAATCACTGACTGGGATAGCAGAGTCGCAGTCAAACTTAAAACACATAGATCAGTTCGCGGATCTGATATGTGCCACTTGTCATCTCGTACGGCGGGCCACAAATATCTGCCTCGTCTTTGCCTGTATGGGATAACTTCGACTCGGTGGCAATGAATTATTATCATTTATCATCACACACACACACACACACAGAGCACCGGACATAGTTCTTTCATACGTATATTTTATAATAAAAATTCAAAAAGAAAGCAAATAAAATGCTTTTAATTGAGGAACCTTGGAAACCGGTTGTCGCCGGTAAAAGCACGCACTACACCGACTCGTGTATACAAGTGGCAGCGAGAGCCCCTTCTTGGTTTTACCGGCAGGTCCGGTTGCCCTTTGTCAAGCTCCATTTCTCTCTCGGTCGTTCTCTTCTTCTCTTCTCTTCTTTTCTTACTTTTGTTCTTTTGTTTTGATATTCTTTCCATCGCTTTTGATTCCCTCTTCTCTTCTGTTTGTGTTCTCTGCGAATCATCGTTTGCTTACTTTTCTTCTCAGGTAACGCTCTTCTCTTGATTCTTTATTTGTTTTTTTATGATTTTTTTTAGTTTTTCCTATCATTCAAGCTCTGTTTGGTTAGCGAGAAAATTAAGGAAACGAAAAGAAATTTTACTTTTTGTTTTATGGTTTTTTTTTTATTTAGTCAGTACTATATCCCAGTACCATGGAAGTTAATTATGTGTGAACTGTATTACCACTACTATTACTACTGTTCTTATTATTATTATTATTATTATTATTATTATTTTGCTTGAATAACAAACATTAACTTGTATGTGTCTGCAATTGAAAATCATAGGTTTCCAAAGCTTTTTTTTTTTATTTTTTTTCTTTTTGTTTTTACGGAAGTTTTCGTTCCTAACATATGGAGCAATTAAATTAGTTCTTTGTTGAGGCTATAAAGTATAGCATTAAACTCTAGCTGATTAAGTTTGATAAGGAAATGCTTCCGCTGGTTTGAGTTAATTAAAGATTTCTTGGTGCTCATGATTCTTGCTGGTTCGTATTAGATTGCTTATGTTTGGAATTTCGTCTTTTGAGATTTCAATTGTTAATATAGTTGCTTATGCTTAGCACATCATCTATATTCTCACCAAGTTTACATATGAATGGCTGTCAAGTTGGTCAAAAGAGGTTTAATGGGCTGTCTGTGTTTGCGTTGACTTTGTGACTGAGAGTCTTCCTTGGCCTGTTGAGCTAGTCTTGTGCCCTTTTTTTGGGTACATTTTAAATCTCTAGTAAGTACGACCGGCGAGCGTGTTTATAAACTTTAGATCTGATTATAATCACGTCAAAAAAAAAAAAAAAGCAACATTGACAAGCTCTTGATAAGCAGGCCCAAATATAATTTAAAATGAAGGCTGCCAAGGGTAAGGGAGCAGCAAGGAGCTCAAGGGAAGTTTTGAAAGTTGTGGAGGACAGGTTAGTAGTTCGTTTATGTATTTATTTTTTATTTTTCTGCTTTACAGTTCTCCCATTTCTATCAAGATTTCTTAGTTTTTACCTTGATTTGTAAGAGGCAGAGTTTATTGCGTATAGCTATCTATTTAAGGGTGTAGGTTTCATCATGGCCCTTGTTGAGATGATTGGTTCATCCATATCTGATGTTATATACTGAATGGTGAATACTGAGGTTACAGGAATATTGTAGTGACGGATCATATATATCTCTAATTCTTTTCAGAAAGGTTGGGAAACGGAAGGCTTCTGTCGAGGCTGGCAAAAGTAGCAAACGGAAGGCCAAGAAGGAAAGAAAGGCTAAGAAAGACCCCAACAAACCCAAGAGGCCGCCTAGTGCTTTCTTTGTTTTCCTGTTTGTATCTCTCTCTTTTAGTCTGATTCTTTGAGATTTATTTTTGTAGTTTGATGATACTTAACATGTATAATGTGATAGCGAGGAGTTCAGGAAAGAGTTCAAGAAAGAAAACCCACATGTGAAGGCGGTATCGGCCGTAAGTACATGCCTGCTATGGCCTCTTTCTGAAAAGTAAATCTCTTTGAACCTTGGAATTGACTAGTCTTATACTCTCTGCTTTGAAGGTTGGAAAAGCTGGAGGAGATAAATGGAAGTCTCTGTCTGATGCCGTGAGTATTCTGTATGCTGTTGTCATCATGTGTTTCCGGTCATTTTTCTCTTTATAAACAATTTCTATTTATGGTTTTTGTTCTTCAATTCAACCATTTTGGTTACAAAGGCATTGTAATACCGTTGCTTTATGGAGCCATCTCTTTTTGGCAACTGTGGTCAATATTTTAGAGTCATCTTCGAATGGTATTACTTTCTTACTACCTTATATTATATTTGTGAGACAATGGACATTTAGGTATTCAGGATCTAGTATGAATAATTTCTCGTATATTGTTGACCTACTTTTCTCTACCGTCTCAAAAGGAAAAAGCTGCATATGAAGCCAAGGCTGCAAAAAGGAAGGCGGAGTATGAAAAGCAAATAAAGGCCTACAACAAGAAACAGGTGCGTATAGCTTGCCATTTATTATTGGAGGATTCATTTTAGGTTGGATAGTAATTCTTGGAATTTTCTTTATCTTTGCCATTTCTTGTTGATAACAGGAGAGCACTGCGGATGATGGTGATGAAGAGTCGGACAGGTCAAAATCCGAAGTTAATGATGAAGATGAGGAGGCTAGTGGTGAGGTATTCCCATTTATTAATTTTCTGGATGCATAATTTAGGGTGTTTTGCATGATGCTGAGTCAGTGGTGCTGGTAAAAAATATATAATTCTTCAAAGGGTTAACTTGAAGCTGTTTGAATGTTCCTTGACATTTGTGTCTTCAAGTAAATTCTAAATTTTGGTTGTCTCGTCTTGAATCTTTCCATGGTTTGAGTGAATATTATCTTGTTCCTTTTTAGGAAGGACATCCAGAGGAGGACGAGGACGATGAGGAGGAAGACGAGGATGATGAGGATTGAAATCGAATACATTTTGTGCGTCGGCACTACAGTTGATATTTCAGGAACAGTATCCTATATTTTGTACGTGGGTACTTTTAAGTTTTGGCTGCCTGTAGTACATCTTGAAAGGAGCGTTTGCCTTGTGCTGCTATGATTTTATATGACTACCGTGTGTATAAACAAATGCAGTTTTCCTCGTTAGTGTTTGATTATATAATGGTAAACTAGCTCGTTCGCTACGGAATAATTATCTGTTCATACGTGCTCAAAAGTTTTTTTTTGGTGGCTGCAGTAGTGTTTGGTAACTGGAAGGTAAAAGGAGCATTGTGCATTCATTTTCTTGCACTCTATGGCTGACTCGCCACATAAGATAATTTGGAACAAAGTTATAAAGGGGTTATTATCATTTTGAAAGATTTCAAAATGGAGAAAAAGAAAAAAAATCATGTTGGTGCCCAATGTCAAAATGGTAATATGTTGTTTTTAAAAAATCTATGTTGTGTTTGACAGTCGTGGTTGGACTATTTTTAGTTATAAACAGTGAGAAGTTTTTATATATTACAGTAATAATAAAAAAATTGTTACAGTATAAAGTTCTTATATGTTATAGTAAAAATAGTCTTAATCAACGGTTGTAAATACAATGTCAAACACCTTATTAATTTGGTACTTTGGTTTCGCGTTTTGATTTGCAAAATTTCTTATTTATCCTTTGACTAATTAATTTTCAAGTAATCTCCAATATTTACTATAGAAAATTAAAACAAAAAAATAAAAAATTATTCAGAAGATCATATATGTATTTCAAAAAAAAAAAAAAAGAAAAGAAAAATTAGGTATATGGGTTTTTTGTTTTCTTTTTTTTTTTTCTTTCTATTTAATTTCTTTTATAATTTTATTGAAATAATTTTGGGTTATTATGAAATAACTTGGGTTATTAATAGAAAATAAGTTAGAAATTTTACATCACAAAACTTGGGTTTAGGTCGTCAAAATAAGATTTTTGCAAAATGGTTATTAAAATCAATGATTTTTAAACTTTAGAGCCTTTTGAATTTTAAAAATTATTATTTTTCTTGCTAAACTTTTAAATTCTTCATTTCGACCTTTGAACTCAAAATATTATCACTTTGCCTTTGAAACTTTTAAAGCTCCACACTTTCTCTTTGAATCTATGATTTTTTATTCAAATAGACGTAATTAAACCCTAGACGTAATTAAACCCATGGGATTTGTACATGGGTCACCAATAATTGCAAAAATGTAATGCTCGAGAAAATTTATTAATTTAAATATAGTATTCATTTAGATTTAATTATTGAATTTTCCCGAATAGATCATAATTTTTAAAATTACAATACAATGTAAAATTATTTACGAATAATATTAATGTATAATATGTTTGTGAATTTTAGTGAATTTGGAATGTTTTTAATATACAAATTTTGTGAGTTTAAACACTCAAAATTTTGTGAAATATATCTTCAAAATGAAATTTATATCACATTAATTATAATATTGTGATATAAATTAGTGAAGGATAATTGTGTAAATTAAAGTAAAAAATCATGTCATAATCTAAAATAGCATAAAAATTGTTAATCACTAGTTAGTTAAACTAGTAAAGGATTTTGTGTCTATAATACATCGGTTGTATTGATGAAGCAAAAACACAGATGCATAGGATACTGTGTTGGGATTAGAAAAGAGGGTAAAAAGTAAGTATTACATCCTAGACTGTTTAAGAATTTATTTCCTCAAATTTTTCATTAACGGTACAGGAAAAATACAGTGCGATACAAAACTACACTGTGTAAAGTTGATAGGACCCACCATAAAGTGCCACCAAAAGGGTGAAATTTTGCAACAACACCCCTTGATGTGACCTGTTTTTGCCCATGGCTTTGGAGCCAAAAATTTACCACAAAAGTTTAATGATGACTATGCATGATGAGTCATCAAATTATAATAAATTGCACTTAGAACATAACCTTATCCATGCAAATTTGGAACCAAAAATTACTTCACTTTTCTCCTTTGGTTCGACAACCCCTAGAGCCTCGCCTCCTATAAAATAACCCAAAAATCCAACTCCTAATCAATAGTTAAAATCAAGATCAAGTGTTAAGTTCTAGGAAAGGCAATTTTGGAAGGTAAATCCTAGACTTTCTTTATGTGTTTCTAGGGTTTTCTTTGGGTTTTAGATTGAATTTTGATGGAGGTTTTCTTGCCATTGTTTTTGTCTAGGAAGATTGACAAAATCAACTTTTGTGGAGGCTTACAAGCTTAGAAACCCTTTGATAAAAAGCTTTATCTTTTACTTTAAAGTTTGTTGTTGTTTTGTTTTCTTTTTATCAAAGTTTTCTATGTAGTTGCTTAAAAATGGACTATGGCATGTCTAAGGAACTTTATGGCATGTTTGTGTGGTGTGCTTTGTGCATGCTTATGCTAATTGAAGGCTAGAAAGTAGGATTTCGTGTTTTAAAAATTTAAGTTTGGAAAACTTGATTTTAAAACAAAGTTTAGATGCAACCTCAAGAAGAGATGGTTTTGATGATCTTTGAGGTCAATTTATTTTCCGAACAAAGCATAGGTTTTGCTAAAACAATGAAGGTTATAACTTTTGTGAACAAATTTTTGTGAAATTTTGAAAGGACTAAATTGTAAAATTTTGTACAAGTTTTGCAGAATTGAAAAATAACAAAAAACTTCACTATGAAATTGGAATTTGGGAAAACTTAAAATATGAAAATTCTAAAACTCGTCGAAATTGTCAATATTCATAAATGGCTCATAAAAATTCCACGTGGTTTATGAGTTGTTAATTTAGCAAGTTTTAATCACAAAAATATTCAAAAAATGTGTTAAAAAGAAAAACATTTTTAAACTAAGGAATTTGACTTAGGAACTTTAGAGAATAGTAATCCTTGCGAAAAATCAAGCCCAACAGCATAAAAGGATCGCTTTTGATTTTGGGGGTAAAATCGTCAAAATTTTTATAATTTAGGTTAAAATCACAAAGTCTTGTTAGAATGAATTTTACCGCAAAAAAAATTCAATGCCTCATTTTCCTTGACATGTAGTCGATAGGTAACATTTTGCAATAATTTAGAAACAAAAGGGGCTAGAAAAGTTTTCTAAGGCCCATCAAGGGCAAAAATGTCTTTTTTTTTTTTGCAAAATGGCCTGAAGGACCCCAAAACGTCCGAAATAGAAAAAGCCCTTAGCGAAAATTTTTTCCATATTCCATTATAACGAAAAAGCAATGCTAGATAAGAGAAAAAAATTCCGTAACGCTTGGGTTTTTTTTTTTTAGAAAACGAGCCCATGATTAGATTAAGTATTTAAGCATCCAAGTTTTGTTATTAACAAGTAGTTGGTAACATACAAGTTAGCTAATAAAAATAAATTATCCAAGCAGGGCACTTAGATGGACAATGTGGGAATCAGGAAATTGAATAAGTGCGAAGTGAATTCTAAGTAAGTTCTGAAGCCCACTTACACCATAGAAAAAAAGGTCTTCAAAAATGTCATTTGTTTATTCTTAACCAATTGCGTGTATAATGCACTTGTTCTAAGTTATAAAGCGTAATGAATGGTATGTCACCATAATTTTAAAAAAAATTGGTAAATGATTTATCAAATAAGATAAGAAAGTATTGTATCAACCTCCTAACATAACATGAGTTCTAAATTATGTTATGGTCTCGGTGTTAAATGACCCATATGCCAATTTGGTACGACTAGTTGGGCCCTAGTTGAGTTAAGAATGTGAAAAGAATAACTAAAGTTTAGAAACAAGCATAAATAGATTATGTATACAAATAAAATATATCTATGGGCTATTTTTGGACCTACTGAGCAATAGCCCAACTAGTTATTTCATACTGTAGAGAATTCGACCAAAAGGCCAGAGTAAAATCATTATTGAGTTAATATCGATGGATAAACAAATGTGTAGTCAAGGGTGTTGCCATGTAATAAGTACTTTGGAATATGTAAATTTTGAAAGGAAATAGTAAGCATGGCACAAGGTGTGATATAAAATAAGTAAGAAATCCTAAACTCTTTTGGTAACAATGATGTGAAAATAAGATATATAAAATAAAAAGTTTTATGTATATATGTATGTAAAAAAAATGTTCTTAATTTTTTATAGCTAAGTAAGTAAGAAAGATGTTAAGGAACAACTTGAAAGTCCTAGGTCGTGATAGTTGGTATCAAAGCAAGTATCCTGCCATCCTACTACACATTTCCATACGTTGTTTGCCCATAGCTTAAGTAAAATAGCTTAATTTTAAGTATAGAATACTAAGAAGTTTATTTTTTATACGGGAGTATAACACTAAAACGACGCAAATATATATAGTCAATGTCAGCTTCGCTTGATGATCATCATTCGGATGCTGATAGAAGAGCTGGTGTGGAATGGTTCAATGCTATTGAGGTAATTTTTGCATTATACCATACACCACCACATCTTCAAGTCTTTTTGGCCTCATGAAGACTATAGGGGAAAGCAGTAGCATGGTGGATCAGGCTTGGTCTGATGGATAACACCATGATTGGCAAAGATATAAAAAATAGATTTATGTAAAGTTCGCCCTGTTAGACATGTATGCCTTAAGGAGTAAAATATAATGTAATTTTGGAGACATTTTTATCAATAAAGATTTTATTTGTTATTCATATACCAAATTGTTGTCCTCTTTACATTCATATTTGTTCAATGTATGATAAGCAAACAAGGGTCTGAGATTGTTGGTCTAAGCCTTTAGAATCAGGCATATGATGGACAGATTATGTAGAAGACATGATTTTAAAGGTGATGGTCTAAATTATAGGTTCTACAATCGAGGGAATAAAGTTGGGTGCATTATTTATACAAAGATTGTTATGTTGTCTATATTCCTAACGGAAGATAGTTTGTCTTAGCCATCAGAGGTGAACTCTATGAATGTAAACATTGGTGCATTGTCGTAGGTGACTATGTATTGGATCAGGACATAAAGTGTAATTGATTTGAATTAATAATTTTATCTCAACAAATCAATTTACTTTAGACAATCATATGTCTTGTATCTTAATCCTAAGATGAATAGTGGGCCCATTGTCTTGACTTATATCTTTTGATGTATCAAATGGTGACATCCATAATTTATATTGGTACGCATATGGTACGTTGGAGACATGACTCTTGAGAGCGTAGACTTGTTATTCATAGACATGGAATCTATAGTTTCTTTTTAAGAGTCGTTGATTTCCTTTTATATGCGTTATCCTGTAATTAAAAAACTAGAGCATTCAACCATTTGGATACATTGGTGTAACTGAATGGTATATTATCTTTGGATGATGAGTTTTCTGATGGTGAGATAATAGAGCGTAAGAGAAATATAATTAGGAAGGTAAGACAGAATTTATTCTTAAACCAATTATGAATAATCTTATAGGGATACGATACATTATGATATGTCATGGAGGTTTAGTTATTTGGGCTTTATAATTCTATGTAGTTCTAGAGTGCAGCTCTAAGCTTTTAGTGAAGTTGCGTTAGAGTTGATAATTATGAAATGTGTATCTAGGATATTGGGTTTCATAATTATCAGAAGCTTGAACAACATAGGTCTATCAGGTCCCTTTTGCTAGCTCATAATAAATCCTATAATGATAGGCATGCTTTTCTAACAAATTAGTGACTTATGTCAAATTATTAGATTGGTTAAAATTTGAGTTAATTGGATTTAATAATTAATGTTAATTTATCAGTTGAATTACTTTTGTAATTAATTCAAGATAAACATGTTTGTTTATCGGTTGAATTAATTTGGTTAATTAATTCAAAATGAATGTGTTAAATTATTATGGATAATATCTTATTTGTATGGGTTTATTTCTATATAACTATTTTAATCTGATAACTTGTTTATTGAGTTATTTGAATTAAAATTAAGGCTTTATGAAAGATACCCGAAACTAATAATATAGGAATTATCTAATTGGTTGAGATAGTATTTATCGGATCAACTTGTAGAGTTCGAATTAAATTCAAACTTAGGGATCAGTGATGGCGCGGTCGATCACGCCTTTGTTTCATGTTTGACCGCAACAGTTGGAGTCCAAGTTTGATTATGTGGATTAGACTCTAAAACTGATTCAAACTCAAATTTTAGGGTCTTATCTGATAATGATTGACCCTAAGTCTGACCTCGATAAATAGAGAGTAAGGCTCAAAAGTAATTTAGATTAGTTACGAGATCAAGAATGAGCACTCTATTCTATGAGTTTCTAAAACTCCCCTGAAGAGTTATTGTTCATAAATCACGAACGGTAGTTTTGGGTATTTCTCAATTGGTTGGAAGGATAGTCATCGGGGAAGAGCTATATGATGTGCGTCCACACGCACTCTGATCGTGGATAGAGAATAGTAAAGAAGATTAGTTGGTTGAGCCCTTCTAGAACGTTATTCTCTTTATCGATTACAAGAGTTCTTCAACAAATAAGGTTAGTAAGATCTAGTTAATTTATGCATATAGTGTGTCAAACTTGCGGGTTTAAAAAAACTCTGGTATAAAATTTTTTAATTTCTGCTACATACTATTTTTTTAACAATTGGTATCAGAGCCAGGTTTTTACGTAAATTTACGAGTTTGTGATCATGCTATATGTATAAATTATGTGATCTTGGTCTCTCTTATGCTTGAATTTAATTTTTTAGAGAGTTGGCATTCTAGGGTTTCTATATATTTATATGTTGTCACGGAATTATATGGTGAATGTTTATTAATTAATTATAGTTGATTAAATTATTTATTTATTTATTTATTTATTTGTGCTGGTTATGGTTCTTTAGAGGTTAGAATGTGTATCTAGATTTTTCATATAATTAGATGGCGGTTTATTATCACCGTCTAGGAATTATTATTTTGTTTTAAATTTGTAAGAGTTTTATAATTAAATAATCATTCGAAGTACAAGATAGATCTAGAAGATAGATAATAGCATTCCAAAGGTATTTCCTGAGTGTTTAATTTTATATTTTTGAATTGTTAAAAATAAAATTAAAAATTGTCTTTAAAATTATTTTCTAAAAATTCAGTCCAAGTGAGGGTGCGGTTGACTGCGATACATATACTACGGTCGACTGTAGTGGCACGGGGTAGAATGGTGACTCTGACGGCAGGTCAAACTTTCAGGTTCAGTAAGCCGACTGTTGATGAGCGGTTGACCGTGATACACATACCACGGTCGACCGCGTCACTAGGAGGTTGAATTTATAGTTCGGTAGGCTAGTAAAGAGCTATGTTTTCTGGAAAAAGGTGTGTTTTTCCAATGTAGTTTTGATTTTATTTTTGAGACAATTCTAAGAAAGATTAAATTTGGGTATGACTGGAAATATGGATTATTCGATCTATATGGGATTGAAGACTTGAAGATGGATAATACATGAAGAAAGATACGATTTGAAGATTCAAGGATAAAGAATTGATAATATGTTTTAATTAATCTCTTGTAATCTTTATTTTCTTTTCTCTAGGGTGGAACTGTAATATTACGATTATTTATTACTATTTTGCTCGTAGCTTTGCATGATTGCTTTGCTTTTCTGCATTATAATATGATTTGCCATGTATATTGATAACATGTCATATAGAATAGGGAGTGTCTCTCATTAAAATTCTTCATGCATTTTTTTTAAATAAAACCTTGATTTCAAAAGATTGAGTGGGAAAAGGTTTTTGAAAAAAGGGCCTATGGCCTCATCGTTGGTCCATAGGTACCACATGGTAGTTCTGACTCCTAGAAAGGGACTTCGTCATGTACCGGGTTGGATCTCCAAGAGGATAAGGTATTTTAGCATAATTTATCGTTGCACACCCCTAAGTGGTGATTATAAATCATGGATAAAATATTGAAACGATGGTTATACACTCATGTTGATTATATTATTAACCTCCCTTAGGAGTTCTAATAATAAAATTAATGGCTAAAGAAATGATTTTAATATATGTTGGATCATATAGGTCTTGGGTTTCATATATTAATCTGGAGGGTATCCGTATTCCTAATTGAATTTGGCAAGTTTCCCTTTGGTGGCTTGTTGAATTATGATTTAGGAATTATCGTTGTGAGGTTGTGATTTTTTCAAAGTTTTGACACATAAACACATTTGTATATTTTACATGATTGTGTTATCTTATTAAATTATTATAGTATGTTTGCTTATGTTTGGTGTATGATTCTTTATTGTAGATTAAAAATGTCTAAAAATGCTTTAGCATCGATATTTGACAAAAACCAATTAACTAGAGATAATTTTAATGATTGGAAACAAAACCTGAATATCGTCATATCCTTTGAGAAACTAAACTTTATGCTGATAACTCTGTGTCCTCCCAAACCTACAGAAGATACCAATAATGAGCAAATCTAAGTGTATGATCACTAGAAAGATGCTAATGATTAGGCCCATTGTTATGTTATGGCCAGAATGAATAATGTGTTGCAGGCTTAACATGAAGATTATGAGACTAAAAAGCAGATATTGAATAATCTTGAAGATTTGTTTGAAGGCCAGGCCCTAACAAAACGGCAAGAAGCGCTTCAAAAACTTTTACACTGCAAACAAAGATTGGGGACGCCTGTGAAGGAGTATATGATGTTGGTCATGGGTGTGACGCCTGCCTAACTTAATCTCATTATTAATACATATAATCAAGCTAGATGGTGCCATAAATAACATATAATTATTTAAGAAAACAACCAATAAATTCAAATTTTTGTTTAAAAAAACCTTGTAATTTACAAACAACAATACGTCTATACTCACAAAAGATGGCCAGGTGATAAATATTTACAATAATTTACTTCTCAAAATGAAAGGCCGCTTGAAGCCGTACTTGTAACCATCTCATAGTATTTATAAGTACAAAAATAAGAAACTTAAACAAAAGTGTGCCCATGTAAGGTCAACAATGTCTATATGCACAGAGTCACAAGAACGAAGAGCATGCTAGTGGACCTTCAATTCAACATTACTGATATGTACCCTCATCTATATCACAAGATAAAAAAATGAGCTAATGCCCAGTAAGTAGAGACTATGCAATTCAATGTAGTGTTATCGTATACTGGCTTATAAAATTTCCATTGTACTACCATATCATAAAAACGTTTAATGCATGCATAGTTATGTACAGCATGAGTCGCCCGCTCAGCCCTAGTACAAGCATGCATGCAAACTAACAAACCTTCGTCAATCAATAATGCCTCATGCTACCCCATGAGACCGGTATGAAAAATGGTCCCAGGCACTCCCATGAAACCACTTGAGTCCCAGACTATCCCATGGAACTTAACTACGGCCACATAAAAGTTAACTATATGGTGCACATATAAACAATCTCTTTTTCATAGTACGATGATTTTTTTTCATAAAACTATACATGCGCCTTTACGCCATGAATGCAAGTGATATAGTAAATCATATGTATTACAACAACAATCTCTAATGCAGTTGAAAAGAATTTCTACTTACCTCACATAGAGACAAAAAATGACTAGTGGAAAGCTTTAGTGTCCTCGTCGAGCCAGATGTGCTAGTAAGCCTATTAGTGTTCATAACCATGATGTTATTTTTATGGATACTCAAACAATCATTGCATTCTATTTGTAATTCATTCACTGTATACGATTGCTAAATTACCGAAAGCTATATGTTGGAATTTGTAAATAATTGAAAGGTTGTCATGATTTAAAAAAAAAGATTATATTTTCATCTTTAGTTAACTAAATATGATTGATCTCTTTATGCAGGCAATTTAACAGCCATATTATATGCTCCATAAGTAATATGTATAAAGTGAGATATAAAAGAATTCAATATCCAAAAACAACAAACGTGAATAGCAATCATAGCAATCAGTATTCAAATAACTATATAGGCACTAATTGTTTAAATTTCATTTTGTATACAATAACAACAGCCACACTTTCATACACTTATGGGCTCTGTACATCAATATATGTTCACACAGTAAGTCAACAAAATATTTTTATATTATCTTATTTCATACACAGGTATAATGTTGTACAGGTAAACTAATTACACCACAAACAATCAAACATACAAAAGAAATCAAATAACAAACAACTTAATATAACTATATGAACAAAATAGTCAACATATATGTAAACTTATGTACAGTACCAAAGCTAAAGAAATACCTCAACCTGTACCTATATAATCAAGAAAGCATCTTAGTAATTAAAATAATTGATCTATAAACTAAAGTACTAACTTCTAATTGATAAACTTTCTTTTAATTATGAAAAAAGTAAAGAAAGTAATCAACTGTTCTATTCAATATTTATACCACACACACAAGTAATCAACTGTTCTATTCAATATTTATACCATACACACACACATAAACCAACCCATATATAATGGAAACAAAGAAACTTGCTCTGAATCAGAACAGATAGCTAATAGCCTACTATAAAATTTTTACCTTTGTTTAGATTCAATGAAAGTGGATGCTTAGTTGCCTTTCCACCGAATATAAAGATATTGAATAATAACTTTCGTCTGCTTGGGAGTTTCCCCAAATCCAGCACTAACAATTTTCCAAGAAACATAGATGACTCTCACTTTCTCTTTTCATCTAGAGTTGAAGAAGGCAAAAGTCGGGCAAAAAAGGATAAGTCTTAATAAAAGAATAAAAGAAGCGAGCAATACTCTATCGGTTCTTTTTTTTTATTATTTATATGTATGATAAACATATATAATTTATGCAACATATAATATATGAAAGAAAATGTATTATTGTTCCATAAAGGATTATAAAAGACACGATGGCCAATCTGAAAGAACTATTCAGATATTGGAAGATATGCTTAGAGCCTATGTATTGGATTATCCAGGAACATCGACTAAATATTTACCTCTAGCAAAGTTTGCTTACAATAATAGTTGTCAGTCAACTATTGGAATGGCTCCTTGTAAAGCTTTATATGAAAGAAAATGCAGATCACCTATTCATTAGGATGAAGTTGGTGAAAGAAAGCTCTTCGGGCCCAAATTTGATACAAAATATAGCAAAAGTTGTAGAGAGAATTTGTGAAAGAATGAAAACGGCTCAAACTAGGCAAAAGAGTTATGCAGATAAAAGCGATGAGATCTATAATTTTTTGTAGGAGACAGGGTGTTTTTGAAAATTACGCCAATAAAGGGTGTGATGAGATTTGGAAAGAAAGGGAAGTTGAGTCCATGATTCACCCATTTGAGATTTTAGAGAAGGTTGGAGATGTGGCTTATAGACTGGCACTTCCTCCATCATTGTATGGCGATCATGATGTATTCCATGTTTCCATGTTGAGAAATATATATGGCAAATCCTTCACATGTTTTGAGCTATGATCAACTAAAAGTCCAAAAAAATTTATCATATAAAGAGAGACCAATGCAAATTTTAAACAGAAAACAGAAATATATATGAAACAAGAAAATTCCATTAGTTAAAGTTCTTTGGAGAAATGATGCAGTTGAAGAAGCCACTTGGGAAAGAGAAGATGAACTAGGAAGTAAATATCTAGATTATTTGATGAGTAAATTTCAGGGACAAAATTTCTATAAGTTGTAGAGGATTGTGGTGCCCTTAAATTCTCACATATAAATTTAGCCAATAATAACAAATTCATATTGCATTTATAATTATTACCGAGATGCCTAATCTTTATTAATTTTATTTTGATTTATTTGATGTAGTGTGAAGGCTCAGTTTTCTTTTAAAGAAGCTCGATGTGCTAGAATGAACATGTTATAATTTATTTGTGAAGCTATTTGTTGACTTTTATTATAGGCAAATTACTATCAACCCTTACATAAGTATTTCTTAAACAAAAAAAAAAAAAAAAAAAAGAGAGAGAGAAGAGTTTGAGGATGAAATACAGTGCTAAAAACTAGTTTAGTACCCATTGCTTCATGAAGGCTCATCCAAAAAGTAGAAGTGAATCTAGGATCTCGATCTGACACAATAGAAACTAGTATTCCATGGAGTCTAACGACCTCCTTGAAGTATAATTCTACTTGTTTATCTATTTTATATATAGACCGAACAAGGATAAAATGCACCGATTTAGTGAGTCTATCAATTATGACCCAAATAGAGTCCATACTTTCTTGGGTTCAGGGCAAGCCATGTACAAAATCCATGGCAATATCTTCCAACTTCCCGGAAAACTCTAGTGGCTTGAATTTCTAAAATTTCTCAGATACCATCATTTTCAACTCATTCAACAAGAGCTGGTGGTGGTGGAAGAGGAGGTAGAGACTCCATTACTCGTCTAATGTCTTATTCTCTAGGAACCTTTCGACTAATTAAGTAAAACGGTCAATGCGAGAATCTTTCTCATCCTGCTACATTCTAGCTGAAGTTTGCCCCTTAGTTTCAACCATTATTATTTTTCTCGTGTAAATGACCTCTTAACTCTTACATATAACAATAATGGCCAATAATAACAATGCATAATAATAATAGTTGACATAGAAAACATAAAAACAACTTACTGGTCAATTGCGCTTTTTCGACCTATGATCCTTGTATATGGACAGTCTATAGAACCACTTTAAACCAAAAGCTCTGACACCAAACTGTGATGCCCACCTAACTAAATCACATTGCTAATACATATAATCAAGCTAGATGGCGCCATAAACAACATATAATTATTTAAGAAAATAGTGGGAAAATTCAAACTTTTCAAAAGAACCTTGTAATTTTAAAACAACCATATGTCTACACTTACAAAAGATAGGCTAGCGATAAATATTTATAACAATTTACATCTCAAAATGAAACGCCTCCCAAAACTATGCTTATAACCATCTCATAGTATTTACAAGTACAAAAATAAGAAACTTAAACAAAAGTGTGCCCTTGTAAGGTTAACAATGTCTATATACGCGGAGTCATGAGAATAGAGAACATGCCAGTCGACCTTCAATTCAACATTACTAATATGTACCATCATCTGCATCACAAGATAAAAAAATGAGCTAATGCTGAGTAAGTAAAAACTATGCAATTCAATGTAGTGGTATCATATGTTGGCTCATAAAATTTCCATCATACTACCATATCATAAAAGCAGTTAATGCATGCATAGTTATGTACACCATGAGTCGCCTGCTTAGCCCTATTATAAGCATGCATGCATACTAAGAAATCTTTACCAATCAATAATACCTCAGGCTACCCATGAGACAACGGTCTAAACAATGGTCTCAGGCACTCTCTTGAAACCATTTGAGTCCCAAGCTACACCATGGAACTTAACTAAGGCCATGTACAAGCTAACTATATAGCACACGTATAAACAATTTCTTTCTCATAGTACGATGATTTTCTTCAAAAAACTATACATGTGCCTTTATGCCATGAATGCAAGTGATATACTAAATCATATGTATTACAACAACAATCTTATGATGCAGTTAAAATGAATTTCTACTTACCTCATATAGAGACCAAGAATGACTAGTGGAAGGTGTTAGTGTCCTCATCGAGCCAAATTTGCTACTAAGCCTATTAGTGTTCATAATCGTGATGTTATTTTTATGTATACTCAAATCAATCATAGCATTCTATTTACAATTCATTCACTGTATACATTTGCTAAATTACCTAAAGCTATATTTTGGAATTTGTAAATAATTTAAAGGTTATCATGATTAAAAAAAAAAACCCAAATACCTCACTTGAGATTATGCTTTCATCTTTAGTTAACTAAAAGTGTTATTGATCACTTTCTGTAGGCAATTATATGCACCGTAACTAATATGTATAAGGTGAGATATAAAAGAATTCAATATCCAAAAACAACAGACGTGAATAGCAATCAGTATTCAAATAACTATATAGGCATTAATTGTTCAAATTTCATTTTATATACAATAACAGCAGCTACGCTTTCATACACTTGTGGGCTCTGTACATCAACATATGTTCACACAGCAAGTCAACAAAATATTTTTATATTATCTTATTTCATACACAGGTGTAATGTTGTACAGGTAAACTAATTACACCACAAACAATCAAACGTACAAAAGAAATCAAATAACAAACAACTTAATACAACTGTATGAACGAAATAGTTAATATTTATATAAACTTTTATAGCTTCCCAAAGTGTACAGGTAAACTAATTACACCACAAACAATCAAACGTACAAAAGAAATCAAATAACAATTAATACAACTGTATGAACAAAATAGTCAACATATATGTAAACTCTTATAGTTTACCAAAGTTAAAGACCTATACTCATTACTCCGCAAACAATCAAACGTACAAAAGAAATCAAATAACAATTAATACAACTGTATGAACAAAATAGTCAACATATATGTAAACTCTTATAGTTTACCAAAGTTAAAGACCTATACCCATATAATCCGGAAAGCATCTTAGTAATTTAAATAATTGATCTATAAACTAAAATGGCAACTTCTAATTGATAAACTTTCTTTTAATATTAAAAAAATAGTAAAGAAACTAATCAACTATTCTATTCAATATTTATACTATACACGCACATAAACTAACGCATATATAATGGAAACAAAGAAACTTGCTCTGAATCAGAATAGATAGCCACTAGCCTACTATCAAATGTTTGCCTATGTTTAGATTCAATGAAAGTGGACGATCAGTTGCGTTTCCACCGAATATAAAGATATTGAATAATAACTTTTATATGCCTGGGAGTTTTCCCAAGTCCAGCACAAATAGCTTTCCAAGAAACATAGATGACTCTCACTTTTTCTTTTCGTCTGGTGTTGAAGAAGGCAAAAGTCGAGCCAAAAAGGATAAATCTTAATAAAAGATGAAAAAAAGCGAGCAATACTCTATAGTTTCTCTTTTTTTTTTAATTATTATTTATATATATGATAAACAAATATAATTTATGCAACATATAATATCTGAAAGAAAATGTATTGTTGTTATGTAAAGGAATATAAAATATTAGAGAATTAATCACAAAAGATTTTCATGATATTAGAGAATAAATCACAAAAGATTTTCCTGTATTTTTCAGATTTTTGTAATTAGTTGAAATCCCCTAATTGCAGGATAGTAATTAGCTGTAATCTCCTAATTTTAGGATAGATCCCTAACTTTGTGCTTTTGTATAACTTACCATAATGCTTAATTCTCTGTATATATATATTACCCAAATCAATAAGAAATACTAAGTCATTATTTCCTCAATCTCCTTTCTCTAATATGGTATCCAGAGCATAATCATCTTGGGCCTTAATTTTTTTTTTTTCAGCAAAGCCACCTAGAAATTCTTCCTTCTTTCTCGAACCGTAATGGCTTCTGATTCATCCTCTTCCACAACCAATGACTCTGTCATCATTCACAACACCCAAGACCTACAGAATCCCCTCCTTACCATCAATCTCTCCAACATAACCAAATTATCCTCCACAAATTATCTTACATGGAGCCTGCAAATACAATCACTCCTTGAAGGCTATGACCTCCATCACTTTCTTCACGGCACTTCTCCACCACCTCCACTGACAATTACTACCAATAATGTCCCCTCTCCAAATCCGGCCTATCTCACCTGGAAAAGACAAGATCGTTTAATCTTCAGTGCTCTTTTAGGTGCAATCTCTGTCCCTCTACAACCACTTATTGCCCGTACCACCACTACTCATGAAGCTTGGCAAACCTTGGCTCACACGTATGCCAAACCGTCCCGTGGCCACATTAAGCAATTGAAAGAGCAACTAAAGCGTTGCATCAAGGGTACCAAATCCATCAATGAATATATGCAGACCATAAAAACTCGTGCAGATGAACTTGCTCTTCTTGGAAAACCAGTTGATGATGAAGATCTTATAGACCGGGTTCTTGAAGGACTCGATGATATGTACAAATCCATCATTGATGCTGTCAATGCACGTGACACGCCAATTTCTTTTGCTAAACTACATGAAAAACTTCTCAACAAAGAAGCCTCTA